>WOVY01006021.1:0-38727 GCA_013436015.1 Rhipicephalus annulatus | reverse complement strand
CTTCCTCTTCGTCGGCTTCTTCTAGAATCACCTTGTGAATGCGTCACACTTCCCCCTCCCCTCGAGAAAGTCTCAGTTCAGAAGGTTCAAATAACGCCGCAGTTTGCTAACATGCACAATGTCAGAGTTTCTACGTAAGGTAGCACGGAGCGGTTGATTTCATAGTTCACTGTTGAGCCTTGCGTAGAATCTTGTAGGGTCCTTCCATGACAGAACTCAGTTTGCCGTTGTTGGATGCCATGGTGTCTCGTAAAGGACAAAGTCACCGACTTGGAACTCAATCGGAAGAAATTTTCTATCATAAATGACTTTGTTCTTATTATGGTAGGCGATAGAATTGGTAACTGCAGTTTTTCGCGCTTCTTCGACGGTTTCTTTTCTTTGTTCCAGTACAGTAGGATAAGATGAATTCCATACATCAGGAAGGAAGGTGCGTAGCCGGTCACTTCGTGGGGTGGTTCTGTTGTATTCGTCAATTACCTCCGGAAGCAGCTTAGTCCAAGACTTCTGTGGTTCGTCATTGATCTTACATTAAGTCTCGTTACGATAGTCTGGTTTGTCCGATCGTTCATGCCCGTTGCATTGTGGATGATGAGATGAGGTGAATAGTTGTGTTATACGATTATGTTTAAAAAACTGCTTGAATTTTCCTGCGGTAAATCCTGTTCCACGGTCTGAAAGGAGCTTCGTGGTTTTCCAGAAGAAAAAATTGTTTTTAAGCATGAAATGTAGGCGTCGCTGTTCTCACTTTTATGAGCAAAACGCCCATACGTAGCGAGTCGCATGATCAATAACCAAGTGTATAAACCTTTTGACGAGCCATATCCAGAAAATCCTCCTATGGTGTCTATTGCAAAGAGGTCGAAGGGCTCTTCAGCTGGAGGCAGTGATTCAAGCGTCCCAAACTTTTTGTTTTCGTCTTCTTGCATCTCTGGCATGTATCACAATGCCGAATGTAAGTGGAAACATCGGCTACCATATGCGGCCAATAATATTGCGGAGACAGGAGTGATAGCGTCTTCTTTCACTCCGACATGCCCAAAATGTTGATGTGCATTCTTCAGAATGGTTGGGCGTAGTTCATAGGGCACGTATATTTTCCGTAGTCCTTTTCTTTAACGATGATGATGTTATTTTCCCAATGAGTGCGTTCCTTTTGGACGCTCATTGTTGCATCGCTGAAGGTCGTCGTGTGATAGAAGATTAACTATTGGGGCTCTGGAGAGCGCATCTGCTTCGACATTACTTGTGCCCTTTTGATGTTTGATGTTCACATCATACATTGACAGTTTCAAAGACTACCGGAAGAGACGACCTTGAGGATTTTTAACATTCTTCAGCCACTGGAGTGCAGAGTGATCTGTTACAACAGTGAATGACTTTCCATGAAGGTAGCAATGCCATTTATCAATGGCATCTACAATGGCAAGACATTCTCTTTCTGTAATAGCATAGTTCACCTCATGCTTAAGTAGTTTGCGGGAATAGTAAGCAACAGGATGTTTTTTGCCTTGTCATCAGGTTGTTTCAGCACTGCACCGATGCCTTCGCCAGATGCGTCACAGTACACAGTACATGGTCTGGAAGGGTCGTATATGCGAAGCACCGGTTCTTCAGTTATCCGCTCCTTCAGTTCACGAAAGGCTTGCTCGCATGCTTCTGTCCACACCCACTTGCTGCCTTTGTGGAGTAGTTTGTGAGTGGAAGAGCGATATCGCTGAAGTGGGGGATGTACTGACGGTAGGTGTTTACAGTGCCCAGAAAACGCTGGAGATCTTTTTCTCGTTTTGGTGTAGGAAATTTGAGTATGGCAGCCACATTACTTTGCTTAGGTGTCACTGTTCCTTGTGAAATTTTGTGGCCCAAGTATTCAATGCTGCAGCGTGCAAATTGGCACTTTTTTCGTTTGAGTTTTACGTTCTCGGTTTTGAGAGCTTTCAATAGCGCCTCAAGGTGTCCGTATATGATCATTAAATGTCTCTGAGTATACGACCACATCGTCAAAGTAATTAATAACATTGGTGAGCTGATGTTTCGCTATTATTGATTTCATGGCTCTTTCAAATGTAGCTGGAGCGTTCTTCAACCCAAACGGCATTACCAACCACTCAAAATGACCATCAGGCGTGACAAATGCAGTTTTCTGAACATCGTCAGGATGCATTTGCACAAGCCAGTATCCCGACGTTACGTCCAACGTAGTGAAAAACTCCGCCTTTCCTAAGTGGTCAAGAATATCATCTATACGTGGAATTGGTTGAAAGTCGGGTACCGTTATGGCATTGAGTTTCCGGTAGTCAATACATAGACGAGTGCGTCCTTCACCTTTCTTTTCTGCTAAAATGACAGGTGCGGCATAGGGCGATAATGAAGGCCTCACAACACCTTGCTTGAGGAGAGCGTTAACCTGTTGTTGATCTCCACTTTGTCTGCCTGTGAACATCGGTATGGTGCTCGACGAATAGGGACAGCATTGGTAAGTGCGATCCTATTGTTCTCAGTAGTGATGCACCCAATATCTGTCTGAGATTTCGAAAATATCTCGTCATACTTGCTTAAAAGAGAGTCGAGCGCCACAGACTCATGCTCTGATAAGTTTTCTGAAGTCAGGGTTCGCATCAGCGGGGCTTGAATGGTTTTCTTTTCATTGTGATGCGGAAGGTTCATATTATCACGTGCTCGTGTCACTGACCTTGCTTTCCAGATTTACAGAAAGATTAAAGTATGAAGCGCTGTCTAGGCCAAGAATTAATTGCGTTCTCATGCCTCGCAGCACATGTGCATAAACTTTCTTGATGACGTTCCCCAATTTGTAACTGAATGTTTACGCGACCCAAAGTTCGAATGCTTGATGCAACTTGCTGGACCATGATGCTGGAGTCTCTCATCAAATGAAGCTTTAGCTGTTTGTACACATCCTCGCTGATACAAGTAATTGTTGCTCCTGTATCGAGAATTGCATTTACTGGCTTTCCGTTGATGAGAGCACTGAAGTGTATTAATGAAACTCTGGGTCGCCCTCCTCGTTTCTCTGTTCAGTATCAATAGCGGACACATTGCCGCGGCGCGAACATTCGTTGTGCCAGTGAAACTGTCGTGGGAAACCAGCAGCTGAGCAGTATCTACATTCATTTTGCGGGGCACGCGATTGAAGAGTTATTGTCGGTTGCTGCGATCTGCTGAAGAGACGTGGAGCTCTTGATGCGATACTAGCGTTACGAGTAAAGGAAACTCCTCTCACCCGTTTTAAAGATGTCTCGACCCGTTGAGCAGCGGTGAGCCACTCTAATGACGAGTTGAAAGACAGTCCGGCGAGCGCCAGTTCCACATCAGGAGGAACACCATCAGTCAGTCCAGAAATGATGTGGCACTCTTTCAGGTCAGCCAAGGAACCAAGTCGCTTTTTCTCGTCGTAGTAGTCCTTGATGGTCTGCCCTTCTTTCAGTCGGTAGTGAATGAAGAGACGGAAGGCATCTCCGTCAGTCGAAGCAAAGCGGGCTTGCATGTCACGCTTGATATCGCCCCAAGTTGTCTCGCCGTTGCCGAAAATCTCTGTCAGGTACCACTTGAACGCTTCCCCTTCAATGTATTCGTTGAAGTGACTGACCCGATCGCGGTGAGTCCATGATGCCTCGGCTGCCTTCATGTCGAAAAGAAGAAGCCACTTGTCGATGGGGACATCTTTTGGTGTTCCCTTGAACTTCTGTACGTTGAGCGGAGGCTTTGGCTTAGCCATGGCGCGTTGATGAGGTCGATCCTGCCGACTTGTGTGACGCTACAAAATGGAGACGCGTCGTAGTCCAGATGCCATGCGTTTATTCTAATGCACGCGCACTTCTTCTTCGTCGGCTTCTCCTAGAATCACCTTGTGAATGCGTTTATTCTAATGCACGCGCACTTCCTCTTCGTCGGCTTCTCCTAGAATCACCTTGTGAATGCGTCACATATATATATATATATATATATATATATATATATATATATATATATATATATATATATATATATATATATATATATATATATATATATGTGTGTGTGTGTGTGTGTGTGTGTGTGTGTGTGTGTGTGTGTGTTTCTAATCCTTGGTATGAAAGAGTTAAAATCGTCCTCTAGGTTTATTTATGGCATGAGAGAGAGAGAGAGAGAGAGAGAGTCTTGCTGAAATCGCTAATGGCGAAATGGTCCATCGCTGCAGATGCACGACTTGTTCGTGGTCTCTCTATGCCAATGGAAGAGCTCTGTAAATGTCTTCCGTGGGGTATACTCTACTGACAAGATGGTATACGGGACTCCTTAAATTCATTTTCATGGAGGTTTACATAGGTCTGTTCGCGCCATGGCGGGCCTTATCGCTTTTCGCTCCACTTGGTGGGTAGATAGCAGAAACCGAAATCGGTAGATATGTTTTATTATTTTTTCATGTTTAAAAAATGATAACAAGAGAAAAAAGAACGAGCTCCATTGCCCTCGGGGCTATCCTGTGTAGCGCTGCGTGGGCGGTCCTGCAGGCGGCGCTGCGCTCCTCTTCCATCAGGCGATTGAATAACGACCCCGAGGTTACGACCGCGGTCTCGCGAGGGCGTTCTTCGTGGCACGTCGCCCTGTGTCACGCCCAGCTCATAAGAGATAAGAAAAAACTCAACCAGAAAAAAATGTTCACCGAGGAGCGCTCGACGAAATGAATTCTCCCTTTGTGCGTAGAAAGTGGGATTTTTTATATCGTGGCCGTCGCTCTCCTCGCCCGTGTAAGTTCGTGAACGCGTGTTTGTGTGCGTTTCTGTGGTTGTGTGTGCGCGCGTGTATACGTGTTTCGGTTTCGCGCGTGCCTGTGTGTTCTTGCAGAACAGTTCAACGTGTCGAGCCACTCCGTGGTATACCTTCGTTTTCTATTGTAAATAAAGAATTGTGCGCGAGTAAATGGGACTTTCTGTACGGGCTAAAGAAGACAAACACGGGTTAGTTTGTATTCGAATAGCATGACATGCACTGTAAGCACCCAGACTCTTTTTTTTTTATTGCTGCGAGCATCGCATGTCTAGGACTCTCTTCAGCGAGGCGCTTGGACTCTTCTTAGGAGTGTAGTGCTACGCACGACTTTCCAAAACAGAGTCATTGCATCGATTATCCTAAAAAGGGTCAGTCGGGTAGCTTACTACTATTTAGGAGAGTAGTATAGGACGGACGACTTTCCAAACCATATTCATTTCACCGAATATATTTGACTGATATGTGTGATTTAACGTCCCAAAACCACCATTTGATTATGAGAGACGCTGCATCGAACATATCCTAAAGAGAGGTAATCGTGCGTCCTAGCATTCGTTAGGAGAGTGTATTCGGACGCACGGCTTTCTAAAACGGAGTGATTGCATAGATTATTCTAAAGAGTCAATGCGCCTCTCTAAACGAATTCTAGACATGTGACCCTTCACATGTATAAAAAGAGAGTCAAATGACGCCGTTTTTCTTAGCGTGTTGTACAGTGCCTCAAAAAGCGCCAATAGACGAAGGGACATTAAAAATTATAAGAGTGCATGCATGTAAATCATGTATATGCAATAGCTGCTGTTATCGATGAAAGCTTGCTGTGCTTATTCTGCATGTAGTCGCAAAACCTTATTCTACTTTCTGTATTAATCTCGTCATTAGTAATGATGCTAGCCTCTCAATCAAAAACACCTGACAGAAGCCTAACAGTATGCAGCAAATATTGGAAACTTGTATTGAGTAAGGCCTTTTTTATATATTTACCTAAGTAAATACATTCGCAGCGTGTAGTGTGACCGAGACAAGAGTTCACTTTAATATTGATGGAGCCGCTGCAACCCTCTATCGTCCACGAAAGTGTTCTGTATGGGCTTCTGATGTGTATGTATACGTATCCGTATTGATTCCGCAGACGTCGATCCGTAATTCAAACACATTTCCTCTCTAAGTATTCTCTATCGGGGTCACCGCAGATGAGTGTTTCTCCGTCGATCGCTGGCGTTTGTTTGCGGAACTCGGTTTGAATGCGCATCAGAGGGCGCTCTCTCTACTGATTCAGTATGACCTGGCCGTAATGTGCAACTTAATCTCAAATCAATATAGGCGCTATGTAGCCGTCATGCTGCGAGCGTTCAATGCGCTGGTGTAATCCCGCGTGGTGAGGGGGAGAGAGATTGCGTTGGATTCGTTCGTTCGTCATTTCCTGTTTTTATCACTTCCGAATGGATGAATTCAGAAGTAATCTTAATTTACGGGTTATTCTCGTCGCTGCCGTCGTCGTCGTCGTCGTCGTTGTTGTTGTTGTTGTTGTTGTTGTTGTCGTCGTCGTTGTTGTTTTCTGTATATAAAGATAGGTGCTCTAATGAGAACTGGAGGAGTTTGCTTGGTTGGGTGTTCCTGGAGTGTTTATCTAGATATAGGTATACAGAAGGAATGATGGGCACAGTGCGCGACAGAGAGGGAACATACAAAACATTGAAATACAGCACACCGCGCAAAACACACACACAACACACACACACACACACACACACACGCACACACACACACACACACACACACCAACTATGTATACTTAAGCGAGACCACCGTTTGTGAGAAAGTTCAGAAGGGCTGTTGCATGAAACGTATAACTTGAAAGCGTGCACGATCAGCCAAAGTCAGGCGGTCTGCGTCACGTTTTTTTTTATAAAATTTGAAATAAATACGTCTTACCTACTACAGAAACACATGCCTGGTTTCGCCATCTTCTCAGGGTGAGGATTACGGCTTCTTTTGTGTGCATTCGCGAAGGCCCGATGTCGCGGGTTCCATTAGCTGCTGTGGCTGCATCTCATCTCGAGCGCTATGAAGACAGAGAGAATTCAGAGAGTGGTCATGTATCTACACTTGTATACCTTTAAGAAGCCAAGTTGGTGCAGGCCGATGATCCAGACCCACTGCACTCTATGTGGATGTCTCTTATAGCCTCTCGTATACATTTCTGGAAAATTAAATGCGGTCATTTCATTTCGATTTCATCTTCTAAACGTAATGATTAGCGCACAATATAAGTCATTAGGACTGTATGGTATAGCCATGATTTGGTCGTTGTTGGGATCGTAGCAGTGCCACAGTGACCTAAAGGAACCTGTCAATGCCCTGCCGAGCATTCTGTCGGCGCAAGAAGCTCTGCTTCTTCAGCGGGGAGGCGTAACGGGGACAAGGGAGAGAGAGTATACACCCAACCCGACGGTTTAATTTGCGTTTGTACACACCGCTTCATGGCTCCCTCTCCGGCTTGTTAGCTCGCATGCGAGCTTCGATGCGAGCTTCCAGGGTGGCAGACGTTGACGACTTCATAGCGTGTTGAGTCCCCACGCATTTTTTTGCCCCCACGGTCGGCCGACTCATCGGCTCCAGCTTATTTTATCTTTTTTTCGCCTTGCCCTTCGAAGACTGGTTTGCTAAAGACGTTATAATTACGGTAAGAAAGCTCCTCGCTTCTGAGTACCATGCATTGAGAACAAACAAAAATGTAAAAGTGTGTCATATCGCCGCTTATACAAGAAGGACGCTTGAAGTCTCGTTTTGTGATCAAAGAAAAACAAATAATCGACGGCTGCGCAGCAGTGACACGAAGCGGCGAGACGCGGGCCCGTATTAGAGGCGACGATCGCGCATGCTTCACCTCAAGTACAACCGTTAGCGACAAAGTAAGACCCATTTACCAAAATAAACAAAGATAAAACCTAACAGCCGACGCTAATGTTGTCCTTAACGAAGGGTGCGCCCGTTCATCGGTTGCCTCGCGATGTTGGATCGGTAGAGCGAGTGAGAATCTACGAGGAGATAGAGGGGGTAAGTGGGGGAAGGAGCATACGAACCCGTCGGGTATCGGCACATCTCTCACACGCCTGTAATTAGGGGGGCAATCAGCGGGAGTGCCAGAGCATGATTACTGAGAGTACTATCGTTTACTCCCCCCGCCCACTGCCACCCCCCTTTACTTCTAACTACGCCTGCATCTATAGCGGCAACCCGTCTATTTGCCGTCGATGTGCGGCCTATCGAAAGCTGGCTCCGCGAGAACAGCGACTGCTAGCGCTTCATCTACGCTGCGGGTCACGCGATGTTTCTTGCAACGACCGCTAGGGGAAGAATCTGGCGCTGGGTGTTGAGGGGTGTGTGCAGGAGAAGCTCGTATTCATCTGTATTTCCCCAATGCCTGCGATGCTCGCTTCAGCTCAGCTACAGTGGCTGTATCCGCGTGATCTGTTATCTTCGTGACACTGCACTCGGGTTCAATTTCCAACTTGGAGAGGTAAAAATTATACCTACAGTTAAAAAAAAAACTTGTGAAACGTTTGTCAATTTGTCCCAAATCTATCGGCCTTTTCTCTCTCTTCTGTCTTTTTTTTTTGCGCTTCACTATCATTCTGTTCTACCAACCGCCTTCTCCTAAAAGCTCCACCGGTTCTTCTATCTTTTGTGTGTGTGTGTGTGTGTGTGTGTGTGTGTGTGTGTGTGTGTGTGTGTGTGTGTGTGTGTGTGTGTGTGTGTGTGTGTGTGTGTCCGCCTTTGGGATATTCCTATCATCGATCCCTGATTTCGAGATATTGATGGCCGCCGCCCTCAACGCTTTCGGCTATGCAATACCTGAGATCCTCACCATACACAATATATGTTCGTTCTCAAAGATAGTTTCGAACACACACACACACACAGAACATTAGCGAGCACTAGAATCATCGTGCGCACTGGCGCGCGAGTTGGTTTGTGACGTGGCATTTTGTGTTTTGCATCCATTTGTAGTTAGCAGAAAAGTACTAATGATTAACAAATGTAATGATCCAAACTGTCTAATTGGGCGTTTTGCGAAGTAATCTACAACTTTCTCATTTAAATTCTTCATCCATCTTTTTTCCTCTAAAGGTTAGTTAAATAAACAGATCTATATAAGTTAGATTTTAGAACACAAAAAATAATCTGAATAACTACAGGCGATGGTCAGCAACATGCATTTGATTGCGTTGCAATTGCATGGGTCGGCATATATTAAAACTTTGGCTAACGATAGCTGGGACACCCTGTATACATATATAAAGTTCAAACGGAACAGAAATTTTCTCGCCGCAGAGCTGGTGTAGTCTCTGGTCGCTCCAATGCTATACCATCGTACTATGCCATAGTCTGTACGCCAGTGATGACTGACAGGCGTCCAGAGGAGTGTTATTTGTTCGAAGAGCTTGCGGTATGCTGCTCTCCTGTCTTGTGCTTGTGCGTAATGACCTTGTCACGAACCGGAAGCTGCTCCAGGTAGCGAAGGAGAACGAATTCATCGCAAGGTTTCGGCTGAAAGGCTTCGACCGAAATGAACGGTGTCTGAGGAAGACGTGCTATCCGGAAGAGCGGGAAAAGATGAGGGAGACGATACCGGCGTGTTTTGAGAAAAAAAAACATAAAAAAGATTCACCGGTGTTTGTGGCTCGAGATGATGTCATGAAGGAACGGTTGTTACGGTGGGCGTGGTTACGACAAAGCCGACTGACAGCACATTTGTATTGTTTTCGCGTGTGTATATTTTCTTGCGTTGTGTTCGATTACGTTACGAGGCAGTGGGCATGGCTCCGCCGTCGTAGACGAATCAAAGAGGAAGAAGCGGACTCAGCGCGCGAAAGACTGGCAGCCCTGGTGGTTCTCACCAACTTGTAAATATTGGATATACACTCATTTCCTTCTTCCGTGTGTTTGTAATCCCCGTAACAAATTGGTGGACGTGCTGGGTTACGAAGCGCCATACAACGGAGCTCCGCAGTGGTCGTCAAATCGAAGTTTCCGTGATGGAACACGGGACTGATCCCACGGCCACCTCTCCATCGGCCTCGGCAACGCCTGCGCCATCCACCATCCACAATATTATTCGCATCTTCCGTTCTTATAGGTTTCTTATCTTTTTCTTCGCAATGTGTTGCGTCGCTGATGTGTGGCGTGTCTGTGGCTTTGTAAATAGGGACGTAAGCATTGACGTCACAACTTTGACGAGTAGCTGGGCACGTTTACAGCGGTGGTACTCTGTGCAGTATAATAAAGGCGTGTAACCTAACTTAGCCTTGTTTATTTGTAATTTTGCTGTTTCACGTGTTACCGTCTACTGAAGGAAGGTCCGCCACGCTATATTGCAGCGGTTATACGGTCTTCGGCTCCTGACGCAAAGGTCGCGGGTTCGATTCCGCAGAGGTCGCATTTTGATTTTTTAAAATGCATGATGTTACGGATGGTGTAAATTGGTGGATGGTGGATGGAATGATGGTGGAAATTTCCCGAGCCCTCTACGGCGGCGTTCCTCATATCCACATCGTGGTTCTGGGACTTGAAACCCCAGATATTATTACTACTCCATTGAAACGAGATAACATGGTGAGAAAGCAAACTTCCGTTAAACCCCACATATCAATCAATCAATCAATCAATCAGAAATCAAACTTCAGAGCCCTCGCGCTGAAAGCGGAGGCGAGCGGCTTCGGGATCTGCGACAGCTGCTTCACGTAGTTTTCGCGCCCAATCGCACACCTGTGCGCGCTGGTGCTCTTCTTCCCACGAGCAAACAAAGCCATCCAGCGCCTCCTCTAATCCGTCTTATAGGGAGTACGATAGGGAAAACTGCTGATGAAAGCGCTAGCGCGATGTCTACGTCACGTGACAGAGGCGCAGTGATCGGTGGCCAAGGGTCGCGACACTTGTGAAACAGGCATCGGTGGTTGCGAGGGATGCCGAAAATTGCTGGTCTGCGCGTATTTTCTCCGTGGACGCGATGTGCCAGAAGCTAGGTCCTGTATGTAATACAACGCTGTAAGCGTGTCAAACCGGTAAATTACAACTTGGACCACTCCGTGTTTTCTTCTATATAACGTTGGCACAAATGTTCACCTGCTTGCGGAGCATCATGCCTCGCGATAAAACTCACGTATACGTAGCCAAGAACAAGTCGAAGCCAGTCAGTATACGTCGCTACGCGCAAACACTCAATCCCCGTTATACAGCTCTTCTTATCGGTTACCGTTCCAGTGTACCGACGCATCGTGAACAAGAGCACTTTAACGGCCCGTCTCGCGAAAGCTATACCTCCTCTCAGTTCTTATCTGACGGGTCACCGACTCAAATAGCATTAACAACCGAAATCGAACCCTCTCCCGCGAGAATCGTTCTCCTATCTCAGCGCTGCGTTATACGTAATGCTTAAGGTTCGACGCGAAACGAACCTAATCACGTTTTATCGACTCCCGCGCCGCCGTTCGGGCATTCAATGAATCACTCGGATAAACAATTGTGTTGGCGCCCTCTACCGGGCGCAAGCACGCCACGCACTCAGTACAAAGAAGCGGAACGTCCGAACAAACGACGCCTGTATCGGCGTCTTGTACCGAGAAGTGAGCGAAAACAAAACAAACAAATAATTACGGCCGTGGCTTCCTCCGCTATTCCTTCTCGACTCTTCTTCGCAAGGCAGAAAGAGCTATAGCGGTTCACGAAGGCGGGAAAAGCTGTTAATCTCCTTGATGCGTCGCCTGTGGCGCTGCTGACTTTGTTTTTGTCTTTTCTAACGCACCGAAGACAATGGGCGTCGTCTGCTTCGGAAACGGCAGATGGTGCGCACTCTTTTAGCAGACGACAAAAAAACAAGCAGGCAACAACACAATGGCCATCGCTTTTCGTCTCTTGGTGGAGTTATTTCCCATTCCTCACTTCCGAAAACGGTTGGGCATCTGTGTTGTTCTTGGGCGTTCCGTCGTTTTGGGCGCTCTTCTTGGACTGCGGTGTATAGCTTCCTTCTCTTTGCGAGTCCGCTGCGATGCACTTAAGTTGGAAGCTGTATAAAGTAATGGCGCGTCTCTGTTGTTGGTCCTCTTCCTCTGTGGGAGCTCGAAGTAAATTTCGTTAGCATCGCGCCCCGCCATTTTTTTTTGTTGTTATCCGGTTCGTCGCCATTCTGTTCCTCGTCACCGTCTCTCGATCGCCTTTTTCCTGGCTCTCGGAAATCGCTGGTCGGAAATTTCCCCTCCACTTAGCCTGAGTGGACCGCTTGTCGTTTGCAGCGCCCTCGAGCGGTAGTCGCGTGCGGTCGTTTGTAACAGTTAGCGACCGAAGCAGAAAGAGCGTGTTACGTATATATGCCATTACGACGATCGCTGTGTGTGGCTTGAAGTGCGTGAAACGGGCTTCGAGATGTGGAGATGTGTGTGTGTATGTGTGAGTGCAGGCTCGGAAACGCGTCGAATTCCGGTTCGATGGAGTTTTACGGCTACGACTCCGGAAAGGCTTAACTTGACGGTCGGTTTGCTAGTCGTTTTGTCGATATCCTTTACGAGCGTAGTCAGACTGATGGCCTCTTAAACGTTCTCTTTGTGGAGTTGTCGCTGTATATGGTTAGCGACAAAACAAAGTATAGCGTTAACCATTTAAACGAGCACATAGCTGTACTTCGACGACCTCTATTGGAGGGAATTAATCAGAGGTTTAGTGGTAGCCATTTTTTACCGCGACCGTCGATCTATTAAGGAAGGAAAGTCTTCTTCTCTTTTTTAGGGAAAGCGAACGTATGGAATGTCCAATCGAAAGAGAATAATCAAACGTCATTGCAATCTGCTAGAAAATTACGTCGAAAAGCGATATTTGATTAATTACTCGGCAGCATGCAAGGTGCGTGTATACGTTCACTTTTATTCCACAGAAGGTACAGTAACGTCCGCTTATGGTTATTTATAGTTAACTGAGTTCGCCACTAGGGTCGAGAGCTGGGCTAGTTGGTGAGACATCATTTAACCATATGGTGTAGTAGCGCAATTTTCACGGGGACGAAGAGGACAAGAACACACGACACTCGCTACACTCCCCCGTGAAAATTGCGCTACTACACCATATGGTTAAATGATGAGTTCGCCACCTACCGGCCGCGGGGGTTTTGTGATATAACTATTTGTTTGAATCGTGTGATTGTGACAACCGTTTACCTTAATCACGGGCTCTTAGGTGCTGTTCCGACTGAGAATAGTGTAAGACAGTAGCAGCGTTGGAGTCTCGACAGCGTTTATTACGCCGAATCGCCTGATCAACGCTTCGAACGAAGACGACGTTTTTCGTGATGATGATTATATACAGATGAAGAAGATGAAGGTCAAACGTTGTGAATATTGTGCTTGCAATAGTTGAACAATCGACTGAGGCAGGCCTGTTGCCAGAAATTTCTCTCGGGAGCGGCGGGGGGCACTTGTCAAAGATCTTGGCCATTTCCGCAGCCAGGCCAGAAATTTTCGGGAGAGAGGGGGGGGCAAGCGGCTTTTGCCAGAAAGTGTGACTATTTGGGAAAAACACCCATTTATATTACTTATTCTTGGTAAAATAAACACTGCATTGGAATTTTGGGATGAGGGGAGGAGGCGCCCGGGTCCTCAACAGCCCGCCCCCCCTCCACACACACCCTGACTACTGGCCTGGACTGAGAAGAGAAAGAAGATAATGGCTTTCGTCTGCATATCGTCTTAGGCAAATGCATAACGAACCGTTAAGTTTTAAGGCGAGAGCATTAGGTGTCTGACCAAAGGTGCAAATCGACCGTCAGTGGTGTCCCACGGGGTCTGCGTCAACAGGAGTGATGCAAAAGGGCATCTTGTGATGATGTCACTATGCAGAATTGCACGTGACGTCACAGGCAGGTTGTCGGAGCTGGACATATAGTTTCCTAAAAATGCACTAGAGGGAACTCTGGCGCTAGTGTCTATGGAAGCTGCAACGCACGGCGCTTCAGCGAGCGTGGGAATGATGGACTATAGTACACGGATTTGTCTAATCTCCGTACTTCTGGCTCCGTGTGTTTTCGTGTGGCTTGGAGTTGTTTTCTCACAAAACAAAAATCAGCAAGTGTTCAGCGGTTGCGCTTCACCACCTTATTCTTTTAGGCTTACTGTTTCAAATCGTGTAACGAAATTGCAAAAGGGTTCGTTCTTTCCTTTGAAACAAAACCGAAACGAAGTCACAAGTACGATTCGAGGCCCGCAGGTACGAAGACTAGGCAAATCCCTGTACTACCCATCATTTCCATGGTTAGCTGAACGATCGTAGCACCAGAGTTCCCTCTAGTTAACTTTGGAAAACTCTATGGCCTTGGGTGCTTGAATATGGCGGTCACCGTGACTTCCTATCTCATCGGAGAGTGTCAGTGCAGGGGGTGGGGGACAAAGAATCATTCGTCGCGCTTTTCCGTGCGCTATTCGCCAGCCGCGCCAAGGGGGAACATAAAGAATTGCGAAGGATACACCGGCGCTAATTTGATGTCACCGTTCCTTATACCCTACGCTGTCGAGCAATAGTTCGCGCAGAATATCAACCAGGTAGTACCTGAATACGAGAACAAGAGTGACGTCAATGCAGGTTATGTATATGACGTCATCACGCGACAGCGTCGCTTAGTCATAGGTGGAACAAGCACGGAGGCAGTACAAAAGCAGAATAGTTGTACAAAGCTTCGCAATCCCTCTGTTCCTATAGGAGCATTTCAAAACCACGTTACGTGGTTAAAGCTTTCGGACGGTGTCCTCCTATGCGAGAGACTGTTACGGTGCCTTCACCTTTCTTTTCCTTATCCAAAACTACTTAATGATATGTGGGGTTAACGTCCCAAAACCACCATATGATTATGAGAGACGCCGCAGTGGAGGGCTCCGGAAATTTCGACCACCTGGGGTTCTTTAACAGTGCACCAAATCTAGCACCGGGCCACACATTTCCGCCTCCATCGGAAATGCAGCCGCCCAGCCTGGATTTGAACCCGCTACTGCGGGTCAATAGCCCGAGTACCTTAGCCACTAGACAACCGCGCAGGGCCCAAACTTACTTAGCCCGTATCACACACAAACCAACCGTTTCCTCCTTCCCTCAAGTTATGTACTCTCCGGGCGTTTATAAGGCACAGAAACGTGACTCCATGTTTCAGGTAACATGTATACTCATGGTGATTCATGTCTACTATAGCCTACTTTGTTCGTAGCGAGATAAATTCTTGAAAAACCGTTGAGGAAAACTCGGAGGGCAAAGGTTGAGGGTTGGTTGTGAATAACGGGGCCTTAGCGGATCAGTACGTCGCCGGACTCAGAAGAAAAAGACGTTGGTTCTCGTCTTCGAATCGACTTTGGCGAAAGCATAAGGCAACTCGTGCTACTTTTTTAATACCGCCTGTATCAGTGAGCTGTGGCGCAGCGTTTTCAATTCCCAGTGCCGTGCGCTGCATGACGTAAGCGTTCGAACTAAAAACAAAAAAGAGCGTTATCTTCCTCGGCTGTGTTCGGGTTCGCTGAAGGTATATAGGGAGAGAAAAAAAATAAAAACAAGGTAAGTACTTTGAGAACCCGGGCGCGCTGAAGATCAAGCCGATACGCAGTCGTGCGTGTGTCACCCACGCTGCAACTTCGCGTCACCTTAGCTCGCGGGACACAAATTTGACGACGACACTTGAAAATGAAATATATAAATACAAAAGAAAATTGTACGGTGCTCGAAAAATTCATTCGTGCGTATTTTGCATGCCCGGCGCGTTTCGTGTAACGACGCAATATCGTCTGCGAACAGGGAAAGAATTAGTTGAAATAAGTAGAACGAAAAATGCCAGAACCAGGAAAGCGAGACGGGAGTAACCAAAAAAGAAAGAAAGAAAAAAGGAAGAAAGAAAGAAAGAAAGAAAGAAAGAAAAAAAGAAAGAAAGAAATTACGAAAGATCTGAGAGACATTTTAAGTATATTGCGTCTACCCCTTCCTGTTCTTTGGTAATTTCTTTATAGAGCGTTTTTTTTCTTTCTTCTTCTTCTAGGCACAATGTTCAAGTAAGTTTCATCTACTCGCATCGCACACGCTTTTACGCACGAATAGACGGAACAAGTGAATGCACCGCGTAAATTTTATGTGAGCGGCGTCCCTAGGACGCTTTCTTTCTTTCTTGCTTTGTTTCTTTCTTTCTTTCTTTTTTCTTTTTCTTTCTTTTTCTTTCTTTCTTTCTCTATTTCATTCTTTCTTTCTTTCTTTCTCTCTTTCTACCTCGTTCGTCCCGTGCACCCACACGCGATTTCTGCGGTGTGCGCCGGTGCGTGATCGTGCGCGTACCCCACCGTAATATTCAAATGGATAAAAGGGGAGTTTCCGACCGCGAAACAGCCGCGCATGGCGTGTCACCGGGCATGCACTTTCGCCGCGACGCAGCGAGGCGATGCGGCGAAGCGAACCCAAGGGGATGCTAAATACGGAACGAAGGGGGGTGCAGTGAACTATTGCGTGCCTTGGACGGCTAAAAGTCCTGGGAAGGCGCGTGTGCGCGAAGCTGCGAGTTGGAGAGAGCAGTCAGCGAACGACGTGCGAACGTTAACTGTATGGAAAGCTGCTGATTGACTGGACAGGCGTGATTGACCGCTGCATATCGTGATTGACCGTTCCGTATAGAGGGTATTTGGTTGTGTCGACCATCAAGCCAGAAGAGAAAGTTTACTTTGCAGTAGTGTGAACGCGCATCTTTGGATTGGTGAAGAAGCTCTGCAGGTCATGTTTTATTCATCTAAAGTGACCGAAAAAGAAAATGGTGAACGACTCCTATATTGGAAAAAAATTCAATGGAGAGAATACCTCTGCTGCAACAGCGGGTAGCCAACAGTATCTGCTATAAGCCATCACACAGCCGCCACCGTTAACCGATAGTTGGGGAACTGGAGTCAGTAGTGATAGTGTATATGAGAGTGAAAACGGTAGTTGAATTTCGGTCAGTCGCCCCGCCGCGGTGGTCTAGTGGCTAAGGTACTCGGCTGACTGACCCGCAGGGCGCGGGTTCGAATCCCGGCTGCGGCGGCTGCATTTCCGATGGAGGCGGAAATGTTGTAGGCCCGTGTGCTCAGATTTGGGTGCATGTTAAAGAACCCCAGGTGGTCGAAATTTCCGGAGCCCTCCACTACGGCGTCTCTCATAATCATATAGTGGTTTTGGGACGTTAAACCCAACATATCAATCAATTAATCGAATTTCGGTCAGTCGTCATTATCGGACGTCATCGTCCCACTGTTACAGCTTGCTATAAAGGTAGCCGGCTGAGATCTGAGATCGTCCCTTTAATGTATGTTGACTCCCAACAAATTCAATGCTGTGGAAATCTACTTAATTCTCAGTAACTGAAACTGATACTGAACCTCGTTTTCACGTCAAGCCCTTACCCTATGATTCCTAGCGCGACAAAAGCTTTAGGCAACCCGATTACTGATTACATCATTTGCTGGCGAAGGTGACCGACCAGTCGACGAGTTATGCTTACCATTAAAAAGTTTCGTGAATTTAACTCTTGGTTTCGTTGAAAACAACTGTGATAGTAAATGATCTTAAACATTTATTACTTGTTGATATAAGGGCTCAGATGGTTTGTAATAGTTCGCTACCTTGTGCTTTCATGTAATGGACAAAAATAAAAGTACAAGTTGAGAACTTTTATAACGTGTATAGATTTAATGTTTCGACGTTGTATCACCTGTGTCATCTATCATCTGATGCGCTGAACAAACATTTCGGTTTATCAGGCGATTGGTCGTCGACGAATCAAGACCATGCGCGTCTTGCCTTTAATCATTATACCCTATTGTCGCCTTTACTGACGCTCCTTTTCCAAAAATAAACCTGCAATCTTATACATATCCTATCTTTACAGTGTGCTGATAGTTTTAGTTCTACAGCTAGATGCTGGCAAGCAGGCGGATATGCTAGAGGGTAGTTACTTTGTACTGTTAGAGCGCTTTAAGGAACTCCAGGCGGTTGAAATTTCCGGAGCCCTTCACTATGGCGCCTCCCGTAATGATATTGTGGTTTTGGAACGTAAAACCGGAGATGTTATTACTGCCGTTCGTAGCCGAAGTCCATCCGTTTCGCGGCCGCATCACTTTATCCGCGGTCGTGCGTTTATCTTATCTTCGAGGCCTTGTCAACTTCCACATACTCCTATATCTGTTCCAGCGACGGCAGCCCAAGCGGCGATCTTGAGTGAAAAGGGCTATAGCGGTATGGGCACACGCGCTAACAGTCCACACTTGCAGCCTGTTCGATCTACAGCTCGCTTGGTGGCTGTATATTTGTGTTCCACCATTGCATCCGTAAAGAGACCGATCCGAAGCGTTTCGCCAGTCTATGCACCGGCTTGTCCGTGTGTATTTTTTTATCCTTCTCACCACGTAAGCGTCCGCGTGTTCTTCAACGCTACGCGTTGATCGATGAGCGCCGCGCCTTCTTATTCCTGTCGGCTTCTTCCACAACGTTTTTTTTTGTTTTTGTTCGTTTCAGTTTCGCCGCCACGCGCGCATTTGTGGGCCAAACCGTCTCCAACGTGTTTACATTTCCGGCAGAGGCCGCGGGCGATCCCCTCTTCAATTTTCCGCGCGTTTCGTATCTCCTTTCGTTCTTTCTTGCTTGCTTTCTTTCCTTTTTCCTTTCTTTCCTTCGTTTTTTTTCCTTCTTTCTTTTAGTGCCCACGGGTGCGCGATTTTTCTCTTTCGCTGCCAGGCGTGTACAAATGCCCACAGAATGACAACTTCCCCGCGGCGCAGCGTCAGCGTATCCCTGATTTCCCTTTGAGATTTCGATACAGCCTTCTCTTCTACAGGCTGAGCTTCTCCGTCTCTCTCTCTCTCGGTCTTCATTTCCCTAGACCCTCTGTCGTGTTCGTACGGGAACCCCCGTTTTGGCTACGCTCGGCAGAGCGTGACCAGACTCTCCACATACACATGCACCCCGCTTTCTTGTCTCTTTCCACTCAATGGCTCCCCATATTCAAGGTGGATTCGCATTTTGCTTGCGCGTATACGGTAAACGCGAACGCTGCCGCTTTATGCGACAGTTTTTTTTTCTGCAGTCTTAATTCGCGTGAAACAATTTCGTAATTTAGATGCCGCTCTCAATGTGGACTACTGTTCCTGATTTTGCAGACATAACTGGTCCTTTCGAAACTGACGGTAGATTTCATGATTGTGCCATATATTACAGTGCCGTGTAGACCTGAAGCTGCCCATATTAATTGGCACATAGAAGCTTGTCTCATCGAGGCACCATGGTGATGATAACGCAGGCGTGTATTCACGTCTCCGTTGTATTTCCTGACGTTAAACTTCACCGACCACCGTATGTGAAAGGCACTGAAGAAGAAAAAAAAAGGAAGAAACGCATCGAAAAATAAGTGTAAATGAAAACATTTTTGAGCTGTACTATTGCTAATACTCGGGTGTTTTACATGCCTAAGGGATGTAGTTTTTCCACCTTTATACCCCGCATTGTTCATTGTAAAAACTTACACTCACTCGAACGCTACAATAGGTCACTATCATGATACAATGATGTCGTAAGGCCACTTCGTGTGGGTCATTCTGTAATATCTCCGGCGGTGAACTGTTTTGACCCCGTGGTCGCATTGCATACAGACTGGTAGTTACGCAGGACTGTTCTGCGCAAATGCGTGTGGTGCGCGCATACAAAGCGGCATTTCATCATTCTCGTGCTCTGTAACTCTGCTTCCTTCCTGCGGAAAAAAGAAACAAGCAACAAAAAGAAGAGGCATACAAAAACGAGAGGGGGAATCACTTTTTTTTTTGCACGTCCTCATACACGCGCGCATATCGCACCACAGATGGCACATCGAGAAGACACAGCTCCCTGCTTTCTATATGGCTGCGCTGCATTGGGACGAGGAAGACGTGCATATGAGGTTGTGTGTTGCTCGGTTTCTATAGATTGCTGGGTCGGGCTGGTATACAAGACGCTTCTTCGGAACAACCGCTGAGTGTCGCTATCTCCCCACATTTGTGCTTTGAGGTGCGCGTTTCAGCAATCGTATGCGCACGAATGCTCTGCAGCCACCACTACTTTGTTCTATATAATAAAGTAGTGCATCATCTGATAGGCGTTCCACGTCGCTTCATGCATGTCGGGGGGATTCCGCGTAGGGGAACGCGCCCCTTTCTGAGCATCCCTCTGCTCCATGCATGTCTATCTATCTATCTATCTATCTATCTATCTATCTATCTATCTATCTATCTATCTATCTATCTATCTATCTATCTATCTATCTATCTATCTCTCTCTCTCTCTCTTGTTTTGCATTTTCTAAGAATTCTTCAGTGAACGATAAAATAAAAAGCGAGCGAAGATTATTGACGCTTTGCTGCTTGCATTCTCCTTGTTGGGGACAAGTTTCTGCATTCTCTGTTTCTCGTGCATGTATGGACAACTTATTTATCTGGATTGTCATACAACTACGCTCCGCCCGTTTTCGAGGGAAGAATCAAGACATAAGAGCAAACTGCAAGGAAGTCAATCGAAAGTGTGGGCAACCCGAAGCTCGTGGAATCTAGAAGGAAAATCGACATCTGCGGGACAAAGTTTACCTGGTACGGCTTTCCATAGTGGATAGACTCTAAACTACAGACAAACTGAATATATGAACATGTTTAACTTATCTGTAGTATAAAGCTCTTCATTGAGTAATGATTTTAGGGGCGAAGCTCCTTAAGGTGTGGGTCAGTCCATCCTTTGTATGTATGCATGTAGTAGTACGTAGCCGCCGGTGCCACATACCCGCTCCAGAGCGGGTATGTGCCCCAGAAGATGAGAGATGGGAGATGGTGGTACTTGCAGTGTTCACTAGATCGACGCACGGACGGGCGGACAAACAGACTAGCAGACGGACGGACGGATGGATGCACGAACAGACTGATGGATGGATGGACGGACTCACGGATGGACGCGTGGATGGACGCATGGATGGTCGCGGGGACGCACGGAAGCACGGACGGGCTGATGGACGCTTCGACCCGCTCATCATCATTCACCCCGTAGATATGCTGTCATTTTTTGTTCAAATAACTCCTTACCCCAATGATTCCCTGCCTTCTCCGGACATGTATTGTCCGTATATACCCTATTAGACCATATATAGGACTCTTCTGAAGAGGGGCCTGTCGAAGTTTGACACGGAAAAGCTTGACACATATATGCCGGTCTAGCGTCCGTTGCACAAGATGAATAATGACTTCGAAAACAAGTAAAACGAAAAGCCGGAGACCGCAACGACGCGTGAAAGGCTTAAACCTGTCGAGTGCGGTGTAGCGCGGATTTACACTGCGTGCTGCCGGGGTGAACCATGAACTCGGAACGAAGATGCATGTACCCGCGCTGGCTTTGGGTTGATTTACGGCGCGCGGTGCCAGCGGCAGTGATTTATACGGTCGGATTGGGGGCTTACAGTGGTTGACGGTGACGTTGGAGAACATTGCATGTAAATGGCGAGAACGTTATCTTGTCTCTCTAATTTCGTATTGCTTTGTGCGATATCTAATGGTCATCTGCGCGTTTCCTTCTTGTAACCTTTGTCGTCTCGGAAACTGTACACGCCTCTTGTTTGAGTTCCGGGTTGATGTACGACTGGTACGCGCGGGCATGTCACGTGGGAAGACATGACGTACACAGCTCCCCTCTCCGTCTCTGGATCGCGTACCCTAGTGACTTGTATTGGCTTCACTTTTCTTCCATACATGCATTATACTGCCGCAGTGTGCCTTGCGTAAACAAACTTGCACATTTTTTACAGCAATGAAAAATTTATCTTGTTACGCTCTGTTCGTCCGACTTGAGAGCTCTCCCCCTTCCCTCCTCCTTCCCCCCACGCTGTAATTGCTAAAAGGGCTCCCCCCCCCCCCCCGCCGGTTGATTTTAAAACCTGCGTTTTTGTGTAAAAATATAACCACTAAGAAGCAGAAGCTGGTCAATGCTGAATCGTGAGTCAACTGATGACAGGTGTGAAATGGCAACTTTGGCTTAGCGATACCTTCCCACTGATTTTCTCTCTGTCTACGCTAAACTAAGAGCAATAAAGTTTAACTAAACTCTTTTATTTTTTCAACCAAACCCCGTTGGTCGCGTTTACTTTTGCGTAACCACGTACGATCGAGGAGCAACTGCATGCCATCGCGACCCGTACCACCGCAGAACGGTTAAACCCTAGATGGTTAAAACAAACACAAGTTTTCGCACTAACTGTGGAAGTTTCTATCGAATAAGTAAAATAGCACCTTGAAACAACAATATAAAAAAAGGATTAGCCTAAGCGTCGGAGTCGCAAGGTGCAAATAATTAGCATATGCTTGTCTCTTCCCGTTTGCGTGTTAATTACTGTCCGCTAGAACAAATCATGGCGCCGCCGCGGAATTAAATTTCCGACGTGCGCCGCCTGCCCTGTGAATAAATTGCAGAAAAAAAGATAACCTTTGTGGCACAGCTACTGCTTTAGCGAGAGTAGAGCGCGTGAAGTTAGCTGCCGAAAGCAATCGCGTTGGCTCTGGTGGCGCCCTCTGGCGCGTCCGTTGCGGCGTTTCGCGCGCTTTTAAGCCGATGCGCGCGCTGCGCTGACTCGCTTTTTATGCTACGGCGGCTGCCGACGCCATTAATTTTCCTCCCTTGTGCGTGGACGCTATCCAGCGTGGGCTCTCTGTCTGATTAACCGTGCCGCTGCGGGGGCCACTTGTTCCGGCTCCGAGTTATTTCACCGCATTCGTATCGTTCTACCGTATCTGCAGTGTTTCCCTGTGGTTACAGCGTTTTTCTTTTTTCTTCGCTACTTTGACGCGTCGATCAACCATTTCGCAGTTGGAGCGCGTTCGTTTCTCGCTATAAGTTCCGTGTTCGGCGCTATTCATGCGCAATTTTGATGCAGTCGCTCGGATGGCGTACGTGTGGCTCTTCCGACAGAACTATGTTTCTTTAGTTTTTTTTTTATCGTGAAGGAAGATGAGGGAAAGTAATGCGTCTTCTATTGGAAATCGCCTTGTACATCTGTATCTTGTTTACGATATCGACATTCGTTGGAAGATAGAAGAGCGATGATATGAAGCCGTATATATTCCGGAAATTGTGAGCGAAAAAAAAAAATCGAGGAACAGTCCAGAAACGTCCTCAGAATGAATGACCTATTCTGTTTGTTTTGTACAACTAGCCTTTTCTCGAACTTTATGCGGCGCACTTAATTTCTTGTCGTAGACTTTGTTTACTGTTTTGACCAAGCTGCGTTGTCTTTGTTTTTTTATTTTCACTTAAGCAGTGGGAAGATACACAGCAGGTAAATACAAGATAAAACGTAGAAGCGATTTTCAACGCAACACAAGTCCGTTGGAATTTGCTAACACATGTCAACACGTGATTGGCATAGAACAACAGTCATATCTTCACAGCCTGGTTGTTGGGACGTTCCAGATGATTCACACGTTTGCTTCTTCTTTACGCCGTTTATTTTGTTCGCTTTACCATGCCTATATATAGTACCCTTGTACGCTTTTGCAGAGAAAGTGGGGCCATCTAATTGCACCTAGCTCAGGTTACGTGACAGCTATGCAGATATCGTTCGGCATGGAGCTTGGCATTCTCACTGCATGTCAATATTGTTATACGCAAGACGTCAGAATATTATCTATCACGCGCAAGTGTAGTGTGCACATAAATATGGTATATAAGATGGAAGCTCCATAATGGCAGCAAGCTGCTATAACAGAAAAAAAGAAATAAAACTTGTCAGGAGAGAAACGGTAAATGTCAGCAGTTCACGATATCAGACTCTGTGCGGGATTTTAGGTATTTCGTGTTTGCGTTGTTGTTTTAATTTTTCTAGCTTTTTTGCCGCTGCGTAATAGCCTGTGTTTTCTAGGTTTTTTTTTATGACCGCATGCGCTGTCATTGAGGTAATGTCTTACTCCTCGAACTCGTGTGAACCAGCGTTCATTGATTGTTTGATTGATTGATTGATCGATTGATTGTGCGATAGCGATCGGCCGTTGGCAAACCACCTTTACGAAAGGTTTGTGCATTCGGTCGCACAGAAATTCGATGCTTTTTTATATGCGTCGGAGCTTTCGTGATTGAAAGAAATATGAAAAAAAAAGTGAGACGAGAACGCAAACGAAAACAAGAAAGATGAATGCAGGTAGGAACCAGGAGCACAAAGAAGTTTCTCGGGAGCTAATCCAGCATCCTCAGTTAATTCGCTAGTGGTAGCACAAAGAAAAAGAAATAGAGGAGTCAATCTTTTTTTCTTGGCCCAGTGTGCGAGGTGCCTGTGGCGTTCGCTTATAGCTGTTCAGAAAAATAGTTCCGGACGTTTAATCTACCCGGTAGTTTAGTTCGGTATATGGTTGTCGCTTTTTCTATTTTTTCATTTTATTTTATCTCGTGCATCAACACCATTTATTTTAATCAACCTGGCTAGGTCAGTCATCTGTTGGTTTCTTTAATGCTGTCAGCAGCATATTTTCTGTATAATTACATTTCGTCTTAACTGAAGGCTGAAAAGTCATGCTTGCATCATCTTTATTTCGTTCTTACTTACGCTCCTCCAGTATAGTCTGGTTCATATTTTGATTTTCTTCACGTTTACTATTAGCCTTTCAGTATCTCAACCGTAGAACATCATTTCTTTCCATTCGCGTATTTAGCTTTCCCACTTTTCTTTAGTGTTTTCGAGGTTACTGTCTATTCATCTCTTAAGCGGAAGAGGCTTGCTTCTTGCTAAAATGAGCAAGCGGAATAGGTTTGCTTCTTGCGAGATTTGAGTGGTTTTGCTTTGAAATTGTCCAACCTCCCTCTAATGACCTAGATTAAAGACCACCATCTGCGAATGGCTTCTGAAAATGAAGTGGGCTGCTTTATAGAAGTTCAGTTCGATCCTTCTAATCGTCGTTTCGTAAATGACTGTTTCAAGCAGAGGAATCTACTTTGTTAGCGGCGATTCCTGCAGGGTGCAAGGCTGAGCTATATATAGGAATAGCGCAACAAAGAACAACTGACAAAGAAGGGAACAAGAACAAGCGCTCTTCCTGCACCGTACTTTTTCCGTTGTTTCTTAAAGCTAAGAATAACATAACGCGGAGCTAGTTGGTAAGGCATTCGTTATGAAAAGACAGGGTGCGCAAACACGGACACATAAAGATGTCGCGACACCGCAAGCGCCGACTAACAACTGAAGTTGGTGTTTCTTAAGTCCGTCTTTGCATGTCCTGTCTTTTCAGACGGAAGGTTAGCTTATATAGTTTCTTGAGGCATGAAGCGTATAGCTCCGTACGTATGAGTATGAGAAAATGGTGCTGTACTACCTCTACAAGAACTCGTCGAATGACACCAGTGTCGGAGTGTACTGCCTGGCGAAACGGCCGCTGCAAAAATGTGTCGAATCAGTAAAACAACAACAACAAAACATCAGGTATCTTTTCGTCGGTTTTAAGCCTTATTTCTGTTCTGTCGTCCCGACGAGCTCGCTGGACGCAAGCACAGAGGTATAGCACAGGCTAAAAAAAGTTACGTCAGCACCAAGGAAAAAGTTACGTTAGTGACGTCAGCACCGCCTCCGTGAGGCGGCGCGCACATGAAGGCTCTCTATAGCAGCTCTCGTTGACAAGAAGCTCATCTGATATTTTCATTTGGCGGGCTTCCGGAAAAGCTATAAGCCATAGCCTATACCAATCTTTAGCTGTACACTCTTAAAAAAAGCTAGTAAAAAGGTAGCAACTGCAAACAAATATGTAGTAACTGCAGCGGTTACTACATTTATTTCACCGTTACTACCCTTTTGCTACCTGTTTACTACCTACGTTAGTAAACAGTTACTACCTGCAACCGTTACTAACTTTTTGCGACCTCTTTACTACCTACGTTAGTAAACAGTTAGTAACAGAAATGAAAGAGGTAGTAACTGCAGCCGTTACTACTTTTCCTGCCCCGTTACTACCTCTGTGCTACCCGGCTTTTGACTATCAATTCTAAAATAGTGTGTGAATGCGATTCTGATAGTTTACCAGAGGAATCGTCTCGACGTATATTCATTACACGGAAAAATGACGCAGGAGGTATCCATAGATCAAGAACTTATAATTTTGTTTTAAATTACTCAACCAAGATATGTAAACGCCACTCTGATATTGTCGAAATGAAGAAGTACAAGTTAACGAACCTTAAGGAAGTGCTACACGCCTCGTAATAGACAATCACAACAAACTTAGTAAAAAAGTATACAGCACATATTAACAAGACCGGCAGATCAAAATAACCAGACGGTCACAATAAGCCTCGAGGACATTCGTAGGTAATTCACTGCGACGTGTCTCCAAATATTGTCATTGTTTTGGCGCGTCAAACCTCCAAAACGATTATTACCTTTTAAACGCTGATATATTAGTCGTGTGAAGCATTCAAATGCACAGAGAATGAGTTCGGTACATTGTTCCGGCCACTTTAAATAATGCCTTTTTCTGGCAATTTTATAATAAATAAATATGAGATATTATTTTTATAAGTAAGGCTGATTAAAAGTCTTGTGCTACGTCACCAACACGTAACCAGGTAGTATAATATACTAGTGTTTGAGGTTTATATTTGTTATAATTCAACTTGAAACGCAAGTGCTCCCTTGTGCCAGACATGCCCCTGCGAAGTAGGGGCTATATATACCTCACGCTTACGTCTTTCTACATGTATACGTAAAAAATAGTAAACTTGTTCGGTCTATGCATTCTTCGCATTCATGGCACACCCCACTTCTTACCGAATTTGTCTAGTTATAAGACATTGATTAGCAGTGGAGTAATAATATGCCAAAACAAATCGCTTACTACTTTTTTTCTTGAAACCTTTAAAATTTACTACCTATGAATGGTAACAGCTAGGATAGTAACAGTTACTAACTGCTGGTATTAACAGCAGAGGTAGTAACTGTTACCACCCTCGTCGTTACTAACTGCGATTACTACCAGGGTTGTAACATATGTGACAAACCATTACTACCCCCAAAGTTAGCATTTACTACCACCTTTTTTCTAGGAGTGAAACATTTAGCTCGTCTATTTCTTTCAAATTTTGATACAGCTTGTTGGACTTTTGTTACTTTGTACTATGCGCCAATAGTTGTTCTTCTCTACCTATATTATTATTATTATTATTATTATTATTATTATTATTATTATTATTATTATTATTATTATTATTATTATTATTATTATTATTATTATACAGCGGCTACTGGCACCCCTGATTTTCTGAAACGTGCGACCGCATCACGCCCACTCTAATACGAGAGTCGGTGACCCTTTCTTGCCTCTTGCTCTTTTTTCTATGCGCTTGTTGTACGTATGAGATAGTGAGAAAGAGTATGTGCGCGCATCATGCATCGCTTTGATTCGCGGTGGAAACGCAGGTCCCGCGGTGAGAAAAAGCGGTCATTTCGGCATGCGGCACAAAATGAGCCTCGAAACTGCGCATCGATGTGGCAGCATCCCTGCTCAAGCCTGTTGCCCCCCCCCCCCCCACCCCTTCTCTCTCTCGTCCTTCGCTTGCTAATGAGCATCGATCTCCTCCTTCCTCGCGAGAACTTATACGCGTGCGTGATTGACTGCGGCGCATGGCTTGTTCGATAATCTTGGCCGGAGAACCCGTGGGGCATTCGTTTCGCCATTTAAATGGAAGCAGTTCCTGTTGCCTGGCGGCATAATCAAGGGCAGCATTCTATTCCTCCCTCTTCATCAAAACGTTTTATTCTTCTCATTGTCTCTGTTTTATTATGTCCCCGTATTGTTTTTCACGGTACTTCTCAGAACTTCTTCACGCAATTAACTATCAGATGAGTGGGTCTCTATATTTTTTAAAAGAAATTACGCCCTAAAGAAGTGACCGTCGGTGTCAACGTGTGCGATGCGAAAAAATACCGTCATCGTGTGATCGCGTCATAGATATTAAACGTTTGTGATGTCATGATATAGTGATAAAAGGACACCGGCGCTTAGTCCATAGGCAGGCAGCTTTCCGAGGCAGTGCACGAGCGTAGTAAGTGCAGATAGCTGTCGGGGACAGGACGATCAGTGCAATCGAATGTGATTGATCGATATGTGGGGTTTAACGTCCCAAACCACCGTATGATTATGAGAGACGCCGTATAGTGGAGGGTTCCGGAAATTTCTGCCACCTGGTGTTCTTTAATGTGCGCCCAAATCTAAGCACACGAGCCTACAACATTTCCGCCTCCATCAGAAATGCAGCCGCCGCAGCTGTGATTCGATCCCGCGACCTGCGGATCAGCAGCCGAAGACCTTAGCAGCGCGACCACTGCGGCGGGGCACCGAAATCAAATGTGAACAAAAAAATAACTTATTTGAACCATCTTAGCCGAGGGTATATATGGACCCTGTGGCTTTCTGCTTTTCCATTGTGTTTCGATGTCCTCAATTATGTATAAATGTAAAAGAGCGGCTCTCATCGGTCAAACCTTTTGGGTTGAATAGTTCAGTCCGAAGCTTTTATTGCAAGCACGGCTTTATTGCTGGCAGCACAGTTCGAACAAAACAAAACCAGCACATATATATATATATATATATATATGCGCGTAATTTCAGAAAGCACGATAATCTATTTTCCCCACGCCTAGTTTCCGTGGCAGCCGCTTACAACCGGCTCAATTACCACCAGTGGCACTCGTCGTATACTGCTGTTAATTACCGTGCTACGGATACATGACAGTGTCGCAACACCCCACCGCAGTCCCTCCTAGCGCAGCGTTCTCTTTTTTTTGAAACTAGCTCAATTATCCCTGAAAGAAAATGAACGAAAAAGCTTATAATCTCGGTTGAATAATGAGACACCGAGTTATCAACATTAATCCTCCTTGTCCGCGTCTGCCGTTCTCCCGTCTCTCGCCAGCTCTTCACGATCGGCTCCCTTACGTCGGAGTGCCTCAGTCGTCTGTATCTACTTTTTTTGGGTAATTTTTGTCTATAGTCTCACCTTCTATGTCACCCTCTTTTTTTTTTGCATGCCTCACTCGCTCGTTCATCGTGCGTCACCTTTTTCCCGCAATCACCACATGGTCCCGCGGGTGCCGTCAAGCGTAGCCGACAGAGGGCGCAGTGCGTCTTCCCCAAGCGATGCGGGAAGTCCGTTATCCCTACCAACCCTGCTGCTACTGCACGGGAGTCTTTTCCCTACACCTGCCAGCACCGTCGGTGGCGGGACTACTCCTCTCAGGCTGAAGTGGAAAGGGTGATGTTACCTCTCCCCGCGCAATCACCCTTCCCGTCGTGTACGTGTGCACGAATTGGGGAGCTCCCTTCTCTTTTCTTCTCCAATTTCTGTCGCTCCATTTCTTCGTGAAGGAGGAGGAAGGGTAGATCCCTACTTGCGTGGCTGGACACGCGTGCGCACTAAACATGGAACTTCCTCTTCCCTAATTCCCCTCTCCGTTTGGTTGGGTAGGGAAGAAAAGGTGGCAAGGGAACCACGGCTGGGAGGGTGACTTGCTCTTTCTTCTCCTCAAAGCGTGACGACGGTAGCCCGCTAGATTTGCGGGCGCTGGCGCGTTTACAGTACACGGGAAGGCGCACTGACCCCCCTAGATTAGAACGGATGGAGCGAACGCCTCCGAGGGAAATTTATGGCGACGGGGGACGCACGACAGCTACGGAAGAAGTTACAAAAGAAACAAAGAAAAAATTCAGGGAGGGAGGGGAGAAACTGGAAGCGATGCCGAAGGTGAGGCCGAAATTGCGGCAACTGGAAGTGATATAAATCAACGTGACTCACGTCGCACGTTTCGGCTGCTGCAATGGAAAGACAGGCCCATATATATAGTCACACGCGCCGTTCTCAACTGACGGCGAGGCAGGCCCGTGAGTGTGACGTAAGCGCCTGTTTTAGTTTCGAGATTTTGTTTCGTTATCTTTTTTTAGTCACATGGGCGGTGAAGGTTGCGACGGCGTCTGTCCAGAGGGCACGTTGTAATTGGGGACGAACTTCTTATCGAAAACGCCGCAAGCAACAACTCATGGTAGTCGAGCCGATACGGCGTATCCTGTCTACGGGGGTGAAACTCGTCGGAGAGTCGCGTGAAAGAAGTCAGTGTGACGTCATTGGCTGCTATCATAGTCTAAGCATTATTTTCTTTGTGTCCTTAGGTGCCAGGTAAAAGTCGAGTGTGGCCTCTTGTCGTATGGGCTCGTTTCATGGGTAGTTTTGTCAACTAAACCACCTGATTGATTGATATGTGGGGTTTAACGTCCCAAAACTACCATATGATGAGAGACGCCGTAGTGGAGGGCTCCGGAGATTCGACCACCTGGGGTTCATTACGTGCACCCAAATCTTAGCACACGGCCCTACAGCATTTTCGCCTCCAACCGAAAATGCAGCCGTGCAGCCGGGATTGGATCCCGCTAACTGCGGGTCAGCAGCCGAGTACCTTAGCCACTAGACCACCGCTGCGGGGCAAACGCAATCACTTTGATGTGCTGTAGCTCAGTTTGTGGCTAGTCATTCATTCATTCATTCATTCATTCATTCATTCCTTTGAATACCTGAAGTGCCTCGTAAGAAGCTGCATGTGACCTTCCGGTGCCATCGACAATACGTGTGAGGCGAGAAATGGAAACGCATCACCATATAGAAAGGAAGTCAGCGCGTGAAGGTTTTCGCCTCACAATCGTCTTAGCAATCGATCCCAATGCGTTTATATTCTGTATTTCAACATACAAAAAACATAGTCGAAAAGTTAGCAGAAAAACGAAACAATAGCGTTATTGGGACTACGGCCTTGTTGAATATTGCCTACGACAAGATCGGTCCATCCTTTCTTGCAAAGGATATTAGTGTAAGTCATTTTTCTGCATACTCACATCGATGAGCCAAGGTCACAGAGCCACCGCATCAGGCCTGCCAAGAATAACGCTCCTAATACTATAAATAAGGACAGGCCGCGGCTTGGTGACCAAGCCGCGTATAGCGCGGTTCATGGCTGTTGGGGTCATGACGTCATTAGTGGCCCGCACCTCCGGAGCAAAACAATGCGATGCATCTCTACATACGCATACGACACGGGCTATAACACTACGTCCTGGGCATCCACCACATCGATCGTTCAGCTCCCGGAAAAAAAAAAACGGCCAGCAACTACGTGTGCCCATTCGTGACCCGAGTCCACCGGTAAAGAACGTGCGCTGCGGTTCCTTGACTCTTCTTCCTCGCAAGGCAGCCGGTCGCGGGTGGATCCGTTATAATACTCGTCTACCGCACGCTCACGCCTGAAAAGGCACGCAACGTGCATGCGTCGGAGGTACATGCCGCGCAAGACGCGTGTGACCCGGCCTTGGCTTGTTTCGACTTGCCTCGGCTTTGCGCCCCTCCCCCTTCCCCCATTTCATATGTTTCTCGCACGAGTCCCTGGTTTGTCTCTCGCCTCCGATCACGACTTCCGCGAAGCCATTTCTGAGAGAACCAAAGATAAAGATTAAACAACGTACAAACTATGAAACCGTCGTGGACTAGGTGCATGCGGAAGCGTCACGCGTTGGGCCGAGTCGAATCAATTATGCCAGCGCCTCGCGACAGGCCTGCTGCTTCTGTTAGGGTCTTCTTTTTGCCTCTTGCTCTCTCAGCAGGGGCAGCGCTTGTCGACTTAGTTTAGTCTTTGTCTGGTGACGTAACTGTCTCTCGCGGCCACGGGTCCGTTACGCCTGTCTTGTCCTATATGGTTCTCGCGCCGGAATTGCGCCGATTAAGTTGAGTGCTGTGTATACTGTTTCGTATATGATTTGGCATCTACGAATTCATGCGAAAGGCACGTCGGCTTCCTTTTGCGTTGTTTTACGCTTCATTCATTACTTTTAAGAGTCCTTGTGAGGTCAAGGCTTCGGGACCCTTTGGCGGAACCTGACCTGACAGGTTCCGTGACCTGAGAACGAACATGAGCAGGTTTCAGTTTAAAAAAAACCTGAACTGCGCAATGTCTCCTTTAAATGATTTACTTGTTCATAAGGTCAACACAGTTCGGCTTTGACGTGAACGTTGAAAGTTTAGGACACAAGTCCGTAAATCTGAGCGATGCTACTGTTTAAGCGCACGCATGATAAATAGAAGTCAGTGTGAATTACACTGCATTTTGCAAAGACAGGTGTAGGTGCAGGTTCGTTAAACACATTTGCGGAGGCGTACTTTGAAATTGTTTTTCCTCTATATGTAGCGTGCAAATTTTCCACCTGGTTCCGTGGAGTAGTTAGCCATCAGATAACTTGCTGCGGCGTTACGTGGTCCCAATCAAATCACACAAATGAAAAAAGTGGTACTCCGACCAACGAATCTCGTACCTACTCTCTCAATTTCGGGCCGTCCAGGGGTCCACGATGTGGCGGTTTAACTCGCTTACCCTAAAATCACTGTTTATGGCTTCTTTAAAGGTTGTACACAGTAAATTGGTGCCTCTGCGTGCCATGCCTTCGTTCGTCCGCGTTTTTCGTCTGCTATGAGCTTCAGTGTGTCATGTATGCAGCGAGTCCTAAGGAAGCCATATATACAGTGATTCTACATCTGTGGTTGCTGCTCGTCGATGCGTCGGGGAACCCTTGTAAACAATAGTAGAAGTGATGGCGGACCCCATGTTGCGACGAACTAGAAGTGGAGGAGGGGGCGTGGCACGAGGCACGCTCGCTACCGTATTAAAAGCAAGACAGAACAGGGGAAGGAAATGCAGCGCCATTGCGGGTATGTAGCAGGCGTTTGTTCTTAATTGATACGTTGGAGAAGCTGAAGCGGTCTTCTACAGAACGTTGATGCAGTTCCTGGACAAGGACCTGGAACCAGAAAACCGGTCGGAACTTGCCTCCGAAACTCTTTATTTCGCGCACGATGGCATCGTAGTGCCCCTGAAACCATGGTCGTACCCAGGGTGTTAATGCGTAGAGCGGCTACTTTTGCAGAAAGGTTTCCCGCCGCGGTGGGTTCTAGTGGCTAAGGTACTCGGCTGCTAACCCGCAGGGTCGCGGTATCGAATTACCGGCTGCGGCGGCTGCATTTACGGTGGAGGCGGAAATATTGTAGGCGCGTGTGCTCAGATTTGTATGCACGTTAGAAAAACCCAGATGGTCCAAATTTGATACGTTGGAAGGCTCCCGGAAATTTGAACCTCAGGTGGTCAAATTTCCGGAGCCCTTCCCTACGGCGTGTCTCATAATCATATGGTGATTTTAAGACGTTAAACCCCACATATCGATCAATTGCCGAATGGTGTCGATGTGAAGGCGGGGTAAATACTTTGGTGTCACCCGAAAAACTTAAGGCAATAAACATTACTGGGGGGGGGGGTGTTAGAGCTCCCTGAACTCCCCCACCCCCCCTAGTTAGGATCCTGCCTAACACGGCCCTTTTTCGGAACACCGTCGAGACCCCACTGGTCCGTAGCATGTACCTGTCCCATTGTGGTACATGTTCGACATGCTGAACTCAGGCCAGCCCGGTTATCTCAGGGCTCTTTTCAGTATAGTTCACCGTATCCGCATCCCGTGGACTACAAACAGGTTCCATCTTTTTTTTTTACTTCTCGTCCAGGGATCGGCGACCACGTGGCGTGGAGCTGCACAGCCCGTCGTCTCCCGACCAGCTGGCGGCAGGCGGCGAGATGTCCCTGCGCTGTCGCGCCGAAGGCGTCCCGGAGCCGCAGCTCGAGTGGTTCCACAACGGGGTGCGCCTCTTTCCGCAGCGAAAGGGTCACCTTCCGCGGGCGACGCTTCCACCTGGCCGCCCTGACGCCTTCCGACAACGGCGTCTACACGTGCGCCGCTTCCTCCGAGGCCGGCATGGTGCGCAGTCGCCGGGGCTTCGCCCTCACGCTGGCGGTACGCGCCTTTCACGCTGCCAACATCATTAGAGTGTCGCTGCGGTGGCTCCTCTAAACGATGGTATAGGCGGTCAGGTTAAATCGGTCAAACACTATTGCCTATCGAGAGAGCTACGGGTGTTGACCGTTTCCACACCCGAGCCTCAGTTGCTTTCGCGCTTCTCCCTATTTCATCACAAATGAAAGTAAAAAAGAAAGCCTAAGAAAGAGTGTCACGTGACGATCTTAAAACCTAGTCAAAAAAAAAATTAAGGGAAAGACCGTGGTCACATTACAGCTTTGCTACGATTGGTGGCTCGCTTTCGTTTCTTCTGATGTGGACGCTGCGGGGACCTAGTGCTACCCAAAATGATCAGCCAGCGTATGTACGATCGCGGAGGCCATTTTCCATGTTTCATCTCAGCGCCCACCAGGGCGTTGCCACAAGCCCTGTCCCTTGCACGTTCTCGCGTTCTAGCATAACCGGGACCGTTACATAAAAAAAAAAAAAACGTTTAAGGTACCGTAACAATATTTTTCGTTGAAAAAAAAAAATCCAGCTAAATTTTGGCTCGGCAACACCCCGTGCAGGAGAGAACGTGCCCCGGATCAGCACGCTACTAGGGAGTCACTGTGAAGCGTGGTGACGTGGCGCGGCTTGATTGCGTCTACGAGCGGGCTGCGATCACGGAGTGTACGCGCTGGACGGCGACTCCTCTCGGCAAACACCACAAGTGAGTAACGCACACTGGATTATCTCACGGTCGTCGGCACGACGTTGGCTTTATTGTATGCTTAAATGTACATTATATAATATATATTGTAATGATGACAAAGCGGCGATCGTGCTCGGCGCATAAGTGGCGGGACGGGGAGGACGAGGAAGAGAAAGCAGAATAAGAACAGCCGGCCTGCAGGCAAAGGCGTTGTCTCTTATTCTCGTCTCTACAATGGCGCAGTCGCGAACTACTGACCCCGATATCCCTGCGGTCCACTACACTTCGAGTGGACGAGTGCTCTCGAACTCCCCACCGATCACGGACGGCGTCACAAGCCTCCCACGGCGGCACCGCATCATGACTGCAGCGAGGCCATTTCTCGAGGCTTCTCTCTGTTTCGCCCAAGAGCTCAAGACATCCGGGTTTGGCTGCGCCTCTTTTGGATCGTTCAAACGAGAACGAAATTCCATATTTTCAAGGATTCAAGGATGACCCTACCAACTGGGAAGCGTGATAAACTCGGTGCTTAAATACTCGTGGAGCGACACGATTAAGAAGTCGGTCGCTGAAGGACGTTTGCGAGGATCTGCCCAAGCGTGGCATCGTTTCCAAGGCAGTACATACGCTACATGGCAAACATGGAGCGCGGCCCTGATGTGCCGCGTTTGCGCGCCGCTTCGAGCGCTTACGACGACCGTTTCATGACCATGCGGTCACGCCGGCAAGGTGCAACCGAGGACGTCGCGACTTACATCTACGACAAGGACCTTTTACAAGCTTGCGATATACAGGGGGACCTCCTCCGCAGCCAGGCAGTACATCATCGACGGGATCCATGACTCGACGCACGCAGCCGTCTTGTCCGCCTACAACCACCCAGTCCAGATCTCCACTTTCGTACGCCAGGCAATGGGTTGCAGGACACGTCTCATCGCCGCGCGGCTGCAGTTGGCCCAAAGGAGTCAGCTTCACCGAGACGCGGATGCTATACGTGTGGCCGCATCGGGCATGGGTATAAAAGCTGCCCACAGAAGCCAACCTCAAGCGATGCAATATCAATCACGCCCACTTCCAAACCCTCAAGGTCCGCGTCGACGGCATCGGAGAATGACAGCTCTCGTTGATACCGGAGCTAACGTTACGGCGTTGCTTCGCCGCCACGCCTCCGAACCTCTCCAGCCTTGGACTGAGCCACCACTGCGGGGTCTCGGTGGCGACGTACTTAACGGTCGGTGCCCCTAAACCTGCAAAACTCAACACCGAGGCCGGCAGCAAAAGTTTTGTCCTCGGTGCCCGTCTTCGACGACCTGCCCAAGACATGGTTTTAGGGGCCGACTACCTGCTCTCTCCGGGGAAGTGCGCCTCACGGTGGAAGGAAATACCGTCAACCTCCATCTGTGGCCCCAAGGTGCCTCCGGCGCAATCCCAAGGTGAGCTGACAACGCCACTTAACTTCCCGCAATACTCGAGAGGCACGCATCGCTCTTCGCTGATACTACTAATCAGCTTCCCGGAACTAGCGTGCTAGTGCACCATATTTTACTACCGACAATCATCGCCGGTGTCCATACCGTTTACGTAGATATGCCGAACGAGAGCGGATATTAATTGACCAGCAGGTGCAAGAAATGCTTGCCGCAAGCATAATCAGGCCATCTTCGCCCGTGGCAGCTCCCGTGTTGTCCTAGTCCACCGTAAAAAGGACGGCAATCTCCGATTCTGTGTTGATACCGAGAGCTGAACAAGCACACCATAACCAGACTCGTACCCGTGCCACGCATTGACGACGCTATTGACGCCGTAACGAAAGCGGTTCTTTCGTCGCTAGATTTAAAAAGCAGGGTATTGGCAGATCAACGTGGCTGAAGAAGATAAGTTTAAGACGGCCTTCCGAAACACCATCTGGCTTGTACGATTAATCGGATGCGTTCGGTCTGCGAACTGCTCCAAGCACCTTTCAGCGTGCCATGAACACAGTGTTAGGCACACTGATAGACGTGCCTGCGTCGTGTACCTCGATGACGTTCTAGTCATCGGGGAAACAGAAAAACAACATCTACAAAATCTCGACACGGTTCTGCAGAGGCTACACAACACCGGCTTTCGACTTAACCGCGAGAAGTGCCAGTTTGGGTTGACGACAATATCTTATCTGGTTATCAGATATCTCATAATGGCGTACGACCCTTGCCTGAACGCATAGACGCCGTGCCAAATACCCTGCACCAACATCTATAAAACAGCTCCAGGTATTCCTAGGAATGGCGTCATACTTTGCGCAAGTTTGTACCGAGCTTTGCGTCAACTGCTGCTCCACTCACGGACTTACTGAAGAAAAACGCCCAATTTCAGTGGGGTCCTTTGCAGGATAACGCCTTCCAAACCCTCAAACACCAGCTTACACATAGCCGGTGCTCTGCCACTAATGAAGATTGGATGACAGAAGTCCATACTGATGCGAGTCAGATTGGCCTAGGGGCGGTTTTACTTCAACGTGATTCGAGTGGGCGTGGGCACGTCATCTGCTACGCCAGTCGTAAACTATCGGACGCAGAACGGAATTATCATTCGAATGAACTGGAGTGTTTGGCTGTAGTATGGAGTGTGGATGAAAAGTTCCGCCACTACTTGTTTGGCCGACACTTCACGGTAGTAACAGACAACTCCGCGATTGCGTGGATGTTCCAGAAGCAGCACCTCAAGCACACAGTTTGCCCGATGGATTGTTCGGCTCCAAGACTATACGTACGACATCCGTCACCGTGCTGGAGCACAAAATCAGCTTGCGGACGCTTATCGCGAAATCCGATCGAGGAATTCTCCACACAAAATCGAGAAACCTGGATCCTGTTTTCTCAAACAGGACGGACCAAGGCTCAGCAAGCCGATGAAAGACTCGCATCCGTTATAGACTCCATTGGCGATGCGGGACGCAATGCCAAGTTTGTCTTACGTAATGGAACGCTGTATCGGCGTCACTGGGCCGATAAAAGCACCGAGTGTCATCTCCTGGTCATTCCTGACACCTTAAGATCGAGCGTACTACGCGCCATCCATGACACTCCCGAGGGAGGCCATGTTGGCTACAGAGCCACCTTACGCAAGCACAAGAACGTTTTGGTGGCCGAAAATGGATAAAAGCGTGCGTTCATACGTTGCCAGTTGCGAGATTTGTCAGCAACACAAACGACGTCCTGGAGCTCGACATGGACTTCTTACGCCGATCAAGCTCCAGAGACAGTTTTCCACACGTTGGGCATAGATCACATCGGGCCTCTTCCAATGACGACAGCGGGCAATCGTTACAATTATACTCGCTGTGGACTACTGTCCAAGTTCGTAGAGGTCGCGGCGTTGCCTCGCTTGCTGCTAGCCATGTCATCCCATTCCTGAAAGATCGCTTCGAATGGCGACACGGTCTTCCTAACAAGTTGATCTCCGACCGGTCGACCACCTTTCGCAGTCGCGAGATCCCGCACTTACCTACAACAAGCTGGAGTGGACCCATCACTTCGCGTCGGCATAACCATCCACAGGCGAACGGACTGACCGAAAGGTCGAACCAGACTATCCAGGCTAGACTCGCACCGTACTGTAAGAATCACAAACGAGGTGAGGCCGACTGGGATGATTCATCTCCAAGCAGCTGCGTACGCAGTGAACACGGCGGCACACAGCTCCACAGGAATTTGCCCCTACGAGATTGTCTATGGTCAGCTCCCGCAACTGAATGCTACGTTCGGTTTTGGACAACTCCCGTTAAAGTAGGGCGTTCCGCTGCACGCCAGACACTTTGTCGCGATATCCGTGTGGAGGCGCGTAGGAGGATTGTGCATGCTCAACAGGCACAAAAGCGATACTACGACCGACGCTCACCGTCCCGCGCCGAAATACAGTGTAGGTGATGAGGTGTGGCTACAGCGAGGTGCGCCATCGTCTTCAAACAAACTGCAAACCAAAGTACGACGGCCCTTACATTATTTCTGAGCGCTTGGGAAGATAACACTTGCGAGTACGTTCCACAGCTTCTGATACGCGCAGAGACAAGAGAAAACGGGAATAACTTTGCGGTGCATGTGTCGCGGATGAAGAACTGCATACGTCTGGCAAACGTGACATTGGTTTGTGTTTTTCATACAGGAGTAGACCAGCTGCAGCGTGGCCGAGTGTAATGATGACAAGCGGCGATCGTGCTCGGCGCATACGTGGGGGGACGGGGAGGACGAGGAAGAGGAAAGCAGAATAAGAAACAGCCGGCCTGCAGAAAAGGCGTTGTCTCTTATTTCTCGTCTCTACAATATATAATATATATATATA
>WOVY01006020.1:0-23932 GCA_013436015.1 Rhipicephalus annulatus | reverse complement strand
ATGCAGGAAAAATCAAGAAAAATAGATACGAATAAGTGTGCTTGTCTTAGGTTATTTTAAAACAATTTTTGAGAAAAAAAAGTTGCAATGCTAGTGAAAAAAAAAACGTACAAGTCCCAGAGGATGCACGTAATGGCGCCATGTCTTGCCATGACGGGCGGATAACGACGGCCAAACCAATAACACCAAGGTGGTTCTTTCCCGGAGCATAAGTACGTATTCAGTGAACTCTGTCAGAACGGCAGAAGAGGAAGGCTTTAAAGAACCGCGAGAAGTTGTCCCACATAATTTTCACAGCATGCTCAGACGATTCATTCAAAAGTGCACCTAAGAGTGGACATGAGAAGCCTCGCCTGCTTAATAGATCGGGACGCTATGCTACATGCGTTGTGTTGTTGTTGCCGTTGTTGAAGCCTCCGTTACCATTCTTTGCAAGACTACTATACGTTTATTGAGGTTACAAACCAATTTTTAAAAAACTGTGCTGGTGAATCAATGCAAATAATGCTAGATTTTTTTTCTTGAATGCTGTCGATATATGCCGAGTTATGGAGCAGTAATAAGTGAAAGTACTGATATTATACGTGTGGCAGAACAATATTATCAAATTGTTTTTCACTCTGTTATTGTTTTTTGAGACTGGTCATTCTTTGTGAAACGTATAGCCGAAGGGAAAGTGTATCTATATGAGGGAAAGTTGTCAGGAAACTTTGCGTCCTGTATCACAAACTGTAAAATATCGAGCTTCGCGTGCCAATGATCAACTCTGTGCTATTCACTTGCAGAATAGACAATCTCCGCACTAACTGCATAATGCTTGTGGGTAGGCGCAACAGATGCGGCCACGTCCATATTCTGCACACGTGTACAGTTGAAATAATACTAGCATGTCCTTATACGCTGTGTAATGAAGTTAACCGTACACTTCACAGGCGAATTTTCCCATCCTTCCGCAGCCACTTGCTTAATTTTCATGCTTACACTCCCATGCGGTGTTCATCGAAAATCAGGCCCAGGCAGCAACAAAAAAACTTAAGAAGAAAAATTCACACATTTACAATGTGAATCATGACAAATTTTCGAAACTAGGTCGTAAGGTTTCCTATAATTACCGTACTTTGAAGTCGCTAAATAGTATAAAAGTTACGGCTTTTATGTTTTTCTGTCACAACTGTGAATGATATTAGCGTATTGTTAAAACCTTTTTTGTGTGCCTCACATATGTTGACCGAGTGTCTCCCAAAATGAATGGAGTGACACGAAGGGACAGAGTCGACGACAAAGTTTGATCCTAAGGTCCATAAAAACTTTGAAGTCACCAAGTAGTACGAATTGTTCATGCTTCTATGAGTAAATTATTGTTTTGTCCCAACAGTGATTGATATAAGTCTATTGTTAAACATTTTGCTTGTCGCTCATTTCCATCAATTTCCCCGTGACAGACGTGGACGAAAACGATGCTGGTCCCTTGGGAGCTTCGCTTCTATAATGTGAGCTTAAGTCATTGTTTCCCCGACTAAAACTTGACGGCTGCTTAAGCTTTACCTTCAAGAGCAGAACGTCATAGCATAATCGGTCACTTTGCTTGTAACTGTATACTGGGTGCATTGTCTCACATAGTTTTGGGCCTGTACGATTGGAAGAGTGAAAAAACACATTACCGAGAAAGCAGAAGCACCACGAAAAGTACTCCAAACTAACATAGATGTGTGGTGGAAGTAACACATCACTTAAGTTGTGTCTTTTGTTTTAGTGGGCGTTACTTTGCCTATTCGTACATGCAAAAAGGCTTGCGCGCACGGGCACGTAACTAAAACGGTGTGCGATTGTAAGGAATGGAGAGCTTTTATACGGCATGTCAAGTGCAGACGGAGCGTGCAGCTTTATTCTTCACTCTCGCATTTTGAACTCCTGCAGCGCTGCACCAAGGGGTTGCTCAATTTTTCCTTTTCTCCAGTCAGCCGTCTTTGGATTGTTGTCTGCTGAAGGCTTGGTTTCTTTCTTGTGGCGTGGTCTCCAGATTTTCGTTTGGTAGCGTGTATTTGTATCCTTGTTTATTTATCGCGCTCTTTTTGCCTCCTCGAATAAAATATCGTAGAGTTGAAGTTTGATTGAAATAATAGAAGCTTAAATGAGAAGCTAAACAAAAAGTATTAGACTGGGTTGGAAGAATTCGCTCTTCAACCATGTGTGCTAAGCGTTGAAAAGTCAAAAAATAGTGCGGCAGTATGGTTGGTGAGAAGATTTAAATGTAATACACTTTTCGCTTCGCCTTGATTTTGGCAGTTGCATTGCATATGTCTATATTACATGTAGGCGTTCATTAAAAGTAGGTCACTACGAGAAGATAGATAGATAGATAGATAGATAGATAGATAGATAGATAGATAGATAGATAGATTCTCTAATTAGGGAAAGGGAAGACCGAAGGTCACTTAAGGGGGGACTGGAGGAGGGGTGATAGTCGATAGTCACACAATAAATTATGCGCACCAAGCTGCTACTTGTGCTGAAGTGGGGCTAATGTGACAATCTGACGAGGGTTTTCTGTGATGTCCTTTTATACCATTTCCAAATACGCATGTAGAAAAATGGAGTTGTTTTTTCTAGGGCAGGGAAGTGAATGACCAAGCCCCGCCGCGGTGGTCTAGTGGCTAAGGTACTCGGCTGCTGACCCACAGGTCGCGGGTTCGATTCCCGGCTGCGGCGGCTGCATTTTCGATGGAGGCGGAAATGTTGGAGGCCCGTGTGTTCAGATTTGGGTGCATGTTTAAGAACCCCAGCTGGTCGAAATTTCCGGAGCCCTCCACTACGGCGTCTGTCATAATCAAATGGTGGTTTTGGGACGTTAAACCCCACAAATCAATCAACCAAGTGAATGACCATGCATAAAGTGTTTAGAAAGGTACACAAGCAAGGAATGAAGGCGTCTTTTGCACTTTTATTTGGTGAGGAACGGTCTGCCATTTCTGAATTATGTGAGGAGTAGTGGCTGTGGTTGCAAGTACCTTTTCAGTAAATGTCTTCTGGAACCTGCTGGGCGCAAAGTTTCGAAAGATACACAAAGGGGCGGCTTCTTTGAGTTTCTCCTGGTTAATATACTTGAAGAAGCACAGAAGGGGTGTTTTTTAAAAGGGAGAACTGGGTGACAAATTCGCGTAGGGGAGGGGGCTACAGAGCTTGGTAGATGCACGTAGGGGAGGTCGGGGATAATAAGGTAGAACTCCAGCATATCACGTGGCAAGACTGCAGCACCTCGTTACACCAGGATGAGTACCCTCGTGACCCGTTGTTCAGGTACCTCTTGCGTCAATACTTCTTCAGTGTGTGCATCAAAATTTTACGGATGCTTAAAGCTGTGGCATCTTCTGTATGTGAATTATCTATGTCATTTAAGGCCTCAAATGAGTCTGCATACATAGTTGACATTGCTATGTCCTGGTAGGGCAGTCCAGATGGCCAAAATAGCTGCTTGTGTAGGCATCGCGTAGTTGATTCTGCATTTGTAGTGATTGACCTGGAGGTTCGAGGGTTTGTACGACGCTACGCACTAGCTTGGTCTATCGAGATTGGCGTTGCTAAAGATGGCACTGCGGGTATGCAAGGGCCACACTGTCTTCATTACTGTGGTCGAGAATTATTCAGAAGACCTGGAAGTCGAGTCTCGCTGCAGCGCTGTGGTTGGTATCGGAAACATAGGGAGTTTTCGTGGGAAGTTGCCGAACATGCATCTGTAGGGCAGCTACGGCGGAGTTGCAGAGTCAGTGGTGGACATCGCACACGTGAAAAAGGTTGCCGTGAGATCCTCCGGGAAGTCACACCGGGTGCCTTGTCTGGGCGTTTTATTTCTGGCTTCTTCGTGGTAGCTCTTCTGTAAACAGGCTCACAGATTAGAGACAGGGTAAATTTGTTATACTTATGCCGGGCCAGCTTGATGCTTGGCCGCTTGCTAGTGAGTGCACATTACGTCAAGCGACCTCTCGAAGCAGCAGAAGTGGCTCCGGTGGGGTTACGAGCACAGTGGAAAATGCCACGGGCTCTTAGGGTACCTTCGTGAAACCCTTGCACGGCACGAGTGGTGCCGCAACCTGCACGAAAGTGGTCGAAGGATGGATGGATGAAAAACTTTTATTAAAAGTGGTTGAGGTCTCAGGAAACATTGCTGAAGTCAACATAATTGGCGGATAACCCTGCTCGTGGCCGAGTAGCTGTCTGCACCACAGCCGTCGGCGTTGGCCTGGTTCTGGTGGCTGGTACAGGTATATTCAGCGCCTGCTTCACGTCTCACGAAATTCGTCACGGAGCTCAAGAATGAAGGCTTTGTGCTCGCCTGGCGCTTTTACTTTTGAGGTGTCAAGCAAGAGAGGAGCTGGCGTCTGTACGTGCTCTAGTGATGGGAAATCTGAGCCGGGCTCCTCGAACTGCACTGTATGAGGAGTGGTCTCGGTCTCCCCAAGTGATGTTTTATTGTCGGATACAGGCGCAGAACCGGAGGCGAGCAGCGTAGCCCAGCTCGTGCTTACCATGTCTTCTGTAGGCCATCGACAGAAGCTCTCTGTTGTGGGGCTCGAGGACACCGACGGGCGATCTAGGTGGTGCGCCACGAGAGCTCGATCTCCAATGAAGGGCAGGTACTGGAACACCTTGGTTGCACCATCGATGTTGTTTTCCTCGCAGCTCAGGTGAAAGTCTTAGTCAAGAGGAAAGTTGTAAGAAATTGCATGTACGTTTTGACGCTGGGCGTCAGGTAACCTCAATAGACGTTTAAAGTAGAGCGCCGAAGTGCGACGGGCATCAACAGCCGAAGTCTAGGTAAGTGCGAATTCGTGCCAGATTCTGCTACTGACACTGGTGCTTGCTTGCTCGCTCAAGTGATTTGTTGTCGTCTTTCCTTCACTACATTTGGCTCCTGGTTATAGAGGAGCCATCTTGGCGACTTGAGGCGTTGGTATAGACGGCTAATAATATGGCTTGATGCGAAATACGCGGACAATTTCTCGGCCACGACGACGCAAGTTGCCAGATAGTTTCAAGGGCTAGACCTTGTAATTGATATGAGAGTCCGAGCAAGAGTGTGGTAGAGGCCGTGATAACGGGCCAATAAATGGGAGGACTGACCAGGACTATTAGTTGGGACCCAGAGCCAAACGAAGACATCCGTCTTGAAAGTAGCGTGAGGTCAGCCATCGTAATGCTTAAGTTTCTGGCGACCTTGGTCTTCGCTAGTAATGGAACGGATGAACTGTCTGCTGTCTTCAGTGTACCTGCCGATGCTAGAAGAAATGCGACTGTATTCACAGGCGTCAGGTGTGTAAGGAAGCGTGGTGTCTAGAGTTCATTAGGGCTCGCGTTCGTACAGAAGAACTACGAAGATTCTGAGGTCGCTTGCGTTGCAGTGTTGTGCGTATACGTGACAAAAGGAGGCATGACGTCCCAGTTTGCCTGGTCGGATGTAGTGTACATTGTCAGCATAACACCGAGAGTGCCGCTAAATCATTTGGTTAGGCCATTCGTTTGCGGTTGATATGCAGCCATGTTGCGGTGAACGATGTTATACCGAATGGGGAATGTTTCGATGGCGTCGGATAGGAAAACACGTCTTCTGTCGCTCAGAAGTTCACGGGGAGCGTAGTGGCGCTGTAAAAAGTTGCGCAGGATGAAAAACTCAACTTCTGTTGCTGTTGCTGTGGATAAAGCTGCTGTTTCTGTATAACACGTAAGGTCGTCTACGCCGACGACGATTCATCGATTCTCAGAAGGGGTCGATGGAAGCGGGCTGTATAAATCATTGCTGACGTGATCTCATGGACACTCCGGGACGCAAGAAAGGTTGAAGTGTACTGGTGGCTCGTTGAGGAGAGCGTTTTGTCGATGACAGGCAGTACAAGTGCGGATATACTTGTACACACATGGATACATTTCGCGCCAATAGAACTTCTTGCGCAAGGAGTTTTATACGTTTTTAGGACGATTGCGTAGGCGCTTTGCAGTTCAGTGTGGAAAGCATCGAACATTCACGTGCACATGTGGCCAGGTATCGAAATAGCCACCTCAGACCATTATGTGCGTAATTGCGCCAAAAGAAGAAACCATCTCGAGTGGCGAAATAGGGCGCTTGACGACGTATAGTTCTGGAAGCGGAGTGAGGTGATGGATACGCCAGAAAGTCAAGCAGGTTACAAACCTCCGCATCCTTGCGTTGCTCCACTGACATGTCGGCGACCTCAACTGTTGACAAGGAAACGGATGTTGAAGCCTTGGCGGATGCTAGAGGTTAACGCGAAAGAGCGTCCACGTTACAGTGATTGTGGCCTGATAGGTAGACAACACCAATGTCGTACTCTTGCAGCCGGAGCGCCAAGCGACCGAGTCGACCCGACGGATTTTTCAGCAATGAGAGCCAACACAGAGCATGGTGATACGTCATGACGTCTAAAAGGTGGCCATAAAAGTACGGTTAAAACTCAGCCAGAAAGTTGCCAAAACTACTCGCCAGTCTTTCTCACCCCTCTGTCCAGGATCCTTGCCTAAACAATTCCTAGGCAAGCCACGCCTTAATGGCGTCTTGAAGGTAGTTGATGGCTACCATTCATTTGTGATCTTTCAGCCACGCATTCAGGGTGCATGTCGAGCGAGTTGATGATCAAAATCCACACGAAAACGTTGTCCTGAAAGCCATGGACAATGGCACTGCCCAAGCAGCCAAAGGTGGCCATTCAGCAGTCAAAATCTTGGAGTTTCCACGACGACAGCTGGTAAACATGACAACTTAGTGTCGTTAGGACACGTAACACTTCCTCGCTGTCGTCAAATGACAACTTTAAGAAAACCTACTAGAACGGCACAGAAAACGTGGAGGCTATGTGAAGCGCGTTTGGAACGGTTGCTCGTTTGGAGGGTTTTGCTGCGAGATGAAAAGCGGTAACTTATCTGAAGAACACTTCCCCAAATTCGTAAAATAAACCAAAATCATTACAGGCAATGACGGCTTACAATACGCTATACATATCTACAATGTTCCACATAAAACTGACGTTAAAGCATTTGATAAATGAATAAAAGACCTTCTCGGCGCTGAGCTGGCAGCTGGCTTTATTAATAGTAGAATGTTGCTTTTTCAAGCAAAAATGCTTCAATAAAGATCATTGTGCTTGTGCGTATATTTGTACATATCTGTAACGTTATTTCGTAATGGTACGCCTAATAACAAGATTACACCACAGCTATTATTCTTCCGCATGCTTTACATAGCGTAAATTCTCATGATACGTAAGATATGCCAATATTTTTTTAGTTGGAGGTATCATGTTTTCCTTCATCGGAAAGCATGACCTACATATTTTGGAAATATAACACGCCTGACATGCTTCCCCGTAGTTTAACTATAAGTAAATTGAGTGTCCCAACAGAACTTTATAGAGGTTGCAATAGCTAGAAGCACATATTAGAAGCAATTCTGTACAATACTCGGTGTAACATTTGACAAGAGGTTGAGGATACGTAGCAGGTGCGGCTGCTGAACATAATGATGCAAAAGCCTCTGTCGTGTCACATTGCAGCTGACTTGGCAATCGTACTTACAAGATAAAAAATACGGCTTCATGTAAGCGAAATTTTTCTATTGAGACCCCAACTAGATGCTCGTTGTACTTTCGCTGTTGCTATTCAGTTGACACATTCGCCATAATTAAAAATATTCTAAGATATATGCTAAAAGTGTTTTCGCTACCGCGACATGACTGACATGATAATGCTTCGAGAACATATCAATTCTAATGATCCTTTGTTAACTTCTGCGGTTCGCACATCGCCCCTGTTATATTGGCACTGCATTTTACCAAACTGTTCCAGTTTCATATGTTCCTTCCTTGAGAGATTTGTGCTTTCTTCTCTGACTTGAATCATAACGTTGGTAAAAGAGAAAAAAAGTTATTTCGGTGTTCATGAAGGCTGCCACCTCTATCTTACAGATATAGCACAACGTCTTGTAGCACTTTTGATAATATACAGCTTCTAAATCTTCCGTATTTATGAATACGTTCGTTTTGTTTGCTTTTATTTTTCATTAAAGGGAGATTGGTTGCTGCTTTTACTTTGCCTTTAACAAAGTAATCTTTCACTGACATTGGGTGTATTCAGTGGGGAAGGATAGAAGAAGAATTGTTTTTAGGCTAACCAAGTCGCATGTGAATACCTACCCTGCAACACATAAATGGCAAACAGGCGGTAGAGGCAATGTAATAGTTGAAAATGATGTAAAGTAAGAGACGCGTAAGCTCGCAACAGCACAATCACTCAGCGATGACAGCAAATCTGGGTCGTATTTACAGCTTGCTCGTGCCTGTGTCTGCAGATGGAGTGTATGCAGGGTGAAGTAGCGCAGCTTTTCTGAGAAATGCTGCGCTTGTCGTTAACGAGTGACGCCACGTTCTGACTATGGCAGTGCGCTTCCAGTCAGGAGCTGTGCAAGGCGCTCCAAGAATAGGGACGGCGAGACAAATCGAACATCTTACTGGACGTGCCTCCAGTTGGCATCAGGGAATACTTGAAATAGGTGAGATAGTTCATATTTTGTTATTTATTTTGAAGTATATCTGTACCTGGCACACGTCCTTGATTCTTTGCTATTGTGCTGTCCATACTCCAAAAAAGCCTTGCCCCGAAGAAGAGGTAGAACAACTTATGCATTACAGCGATAAATATAAAGCACCACGTGTTTGACCCCCTCACAAGAGTGGAGGTGCTGCTTTGGTATGGCGACTTTTAAGACTCAGAAAAGCACCTGCTGCAGCTGAGAGAGTGAATAGGAAGACCGGGAAGTTAACCAAGTATTGGCATCCGGTTTTCTACAAAGGCTAGAGCTGAGAAGCATCATTATCCGTACAACACATAAGCAGAGGATGCGATGTGTGCCAGTATAGGCATAAAAGAAATAAGAGGGGAAACTGTCAATGACGAAATGTTTTCGGTACGTTAAGCTTGAATGATGTAGTTTATTTGCACGAATAGGTGTTGCAACTATTGTTCCTAAATTTATTTTTGACTCCGGCAGTTGCGTTATAGCTTTTTTTATTCAGGGCCAGGTTCTGTATGCCAATGTATCAAGTCATCGTGGTAACACTTTCTTACTGCCGTAGTCCTTTACTCGAATCTTTTAACAATTATCCGTTCAGAAATGCACTTTGCCTTAAAAAAACGTCTGTAAACCTTGCGAAGAAGCCTAGCTTTCAAGCACCTTCTTCGAAATTCACGTACTTTAGATTCTTGATTACTGCTACGTCAGCGTGGGTGTCGTGGTATTATTCCAGTTATATTACCGTGCGCTACAAGCAACTTTACTTTTTGCGTGTTTTGTAATACTGTGTGTGTGTGATGGTGTCCTTACTGTTATATTTTAATCAAAGCAGCTGCTATTTTTGTGCCGTCATCTTGACTCGTTTAAACGTACTGCACAGTGGTTGTTTTAGCAAATTATTATTACCATTATTATTATTATTATTACTCTTATTATTATTATTATTATTATTATTATTATTAAAAATAACGAAAAATGCTTATCTTACCACCAGTATAAAATATTATTATGGAGGAGGTAGGAAAAAAGCGACAAGGAAGAGTAGAAAAGAAATGGCGTGAAGAGGCGTATAAATACAGCATACATCCCACTTACCGAACATCATGAACAAGAAAGTGCAATGGCTCTTACGGTAATGATTTCGAAGTGAAGAAAAAGAACTGGTTGCCTAACATTCATACATCATTCAAGCGCAAAACCATTCGCGTGTTCGCGGCTCCCCATTCTTGCATCCATCACGCTTTTATTTCTTTCGAGAGCACCGACAAAGTTAATTGCAGTTTTATGAGGTTTCAACGAAGCCTATTTTTTTCCTCTGATTTCGCATTCTATGAGACATGACAGCTGGCACGGTGTGAGTGGACAATAAAGGGGGGAGCGTATAAGTGCAGTGCTCGCAAAACAGGTTGACCGGTGCCGCTGAAGCTTCTCTCACGATGACCACCGCGTCACGCAACCGCAGTTCAATAGAGCATCTCTTCCACCGAGGTCGATACACTTGTGAACTAGTTCAGCGTAGGACACAAGTAGCGCACAAATGGCCGGAAGTTCTGCTCACTTAGGCGCGCGATGCAGGCAAGGCTAGAATGCATCGCAAATGACTCCTGCCGACTTAATTACACTTAAGTGGTCAGAAAGGCCCCTCTGAAGCTGTCGATAGCACAAAGAGGCATAGCAAACAGTAGGACGCTGCTCATATTCCACATACTAGGGAGCGTATTTGGACAGATTGCTGGTATAGCTGCGGAATGCAGGATATTCATAATGATTAACTGTAGCTGTTGACGTGGCACATTACGCCATATCAACTTACAATAAAATTTTGCTTGGTGCGGCAGCAGCCAACACTATACAAAACGAATTACCCATATCATTTTTTCTAATAAACGAAGGCAGATGCCATAACCAAGCAAAATAAAAGTGCACGAAGGAATTCTATCAAAACACAAACACTGTTACGCATAAAATTGATTACTCTCTGAAATAGTGGTTTAAAAGTTTCTGTTCAACAAAATTAGCCGCAATGAATTTTGGTGGTGCAGCAATGACTGTTATAGCCCATACTGTCGATTATAGCCATTACTAGTGATTGTAGGCGTGCTATCATGGTAAAAAAATAGTAGAACATCAGTTTATGGATAGATGAAATGCGCTAATTAACTTGTTTCCGCTACTATGTGGTCACGAAGATAATTTTTTTCACTATATTTCAAGCTCGACCACGTTGGTAGAGTAATGAATCGTTCATAAATAACCGTTCGTTTGTCGGCGCCAATCTAAGAATAAATAAGGATCGACCCACAAAACCACCTCGTCCTTAATTTTGTTGCATTCGCCACTCTGCTACTTCACGCTGAGAAAACAACAGAAAACGATAAAGCTTTGCAAATCGCCCTAAACTGCTGCTGTTTTGATGCACGTCAAACGTGGCACAATCACTAACACCTGCATCGAATGGCGATCTACGAGGGTGACGCTGTGAATGTGTGAACAACAGTTTAATATTTGATAGGTTCTTCCTAACAATTACGTCGTAGCAAAGGGAAGGTCTCTTTGGACGCGCCTAACACAAATGGGTACAGTTAAAATTTTCTTTCTTGGCTTGTTGCCGGCTATAGTTATCGCTTTTTGTTCGAGTTAAGACTTGCTGATTTATTGAAAAAAACAGCTATTTTTCTTGCCTCATAGCAGCCTGTACAAGGCTGCCTAATTTATTTTAGACGTGATAAAATTCTACAACTACACCGAAGCGCGCAATGAAGGGAGTAGGGCAAAGAGCGTGCTACTGAGATTAGGACGCTGTGCTCCATGCGTTTGTTTTGTTGTGACCGTTGTTGAAGCCCCCGCCACCTTCTTAGGAAGGATATATTGGTCTTTTAAAGTTACAAATTTATTTCTGTTAACTTTCCTGCACTGTAAACTGAAATAAGCCGAGCTGGGAGTAAATGACCTTGTCCTCTAGCGCACGCCCCGATGAGAGTTTTATAAACACCGTCCGGAGGGAGTAAAAAATGTACTCCCCATAAGTAGGGGGTTTTTGCATTGTGCCAGGGGGGGTTTTATTTAGATCCAGTGGGGAACTTTTTCAGGTCAGTATGGGAGTAAATTTTTTGCATCGACCGAGAAAAAAAAATACGTCAGCAGCCGTACCATCCGCAAGCGTAACTTTAATTACATTACATTTAATGCGCACAACAATGATTACAGTACACAAACATTATTACAACGTTCACGTAATATCACAACACTCGCACTCGCCACAGCTTTCCACACGCAGTACACACCTACCATATAGTCACCGGGTATATATAGGCACCACATTCTTACCTCCCAAGTAGCCCTGGTGAAAGCCTTTTTTTTGCTATTAGTTAAGCAATAAATACGCACGACGTAAGTATGAATTTGCGGTGATCTGAGGTAAGCACTTGAACACACATGCCTTTTATCCTAAGCCTGCCTAATATTTAATAATTTTTTAGCATAGCGAAAAAGTTTTATCAGTTGACGCTCTGTCGCACGGGCTCAATTTGCATTAGCAGTACTCTTTGTGGAGCCGTAAAATGCACCGAATCATACACAAAGTGCGCGCGGCCTTGAATGAACACATTAACGAGGCACATTTAGCAGCTCCAGCGATGAACCGAGGTAGACCACCGCTACCGCATTCGACGACTAGGCCTCACTCACGAGTACGGCACGGTGATTCGATGAATGAGAGCTGGTGATCACAAAATGCTTGCTGATGTGCAGTTTACGTCTCGTTGTTTTTCCCATGCACAGAAATAGGTGTCCGCTATCGACGTAATTTAAGCTACGGAGCGATAGACTTAAACGAATGAGATGGTTCGCAGTCGCAGTTCCCGTTGCTCGCATGCATTGCATGTATAGCTCGCAGAGCTCGCCACGGTGGCCGGCACGCAGTGCCAGCTCGATACGATGCCGGCTTGATACTGACGGCATAGCGAGGCCTTCTTACCACTTAGATGTTACAGCCGGTGAAATACCGGTGACATTCCGAGAACTCACCATCGGCGGAGACGGAGCGAGCGCGTCGCCGGCGCAACTCTCACACCAGTTGCCGGTCAGCCTGCCGTAGTCGAGCGAAGCCTATTTCAAACCAATTCAAATTTTTTCACTGTTAAACACCAGGAGCAGCCGCTGACGATCGTAACAACTTACTTTTGCTACCAATAATTTATTCTTCGAAGTTTTTTGTTTCTCGGCCCTTTGAAGCGCGGTATTCACGGCGTTTCATTGAGGATTCGGACCGATGTGCAGCGTGGTTTAACGGTGCGAAATATATTGAAATGTTCACAGTAAATACCAACCGGTCGTTGCTATTCTTCGCTGCACTTATAATTTCGTTGCCTGTTGACAGATGCTTACACGGTTAGCCACACAAAGCACGTGTGTTTCACACCGACGTGCAAACATATGCCCGTACAAACACACACACACACACACACACACACGCACACACACACACACACACACACACACACACACGTCACGCCCAAAGAGGGTTTTGTAAGCACCTATAAGGAGTTTGTAACCACGTGACCTGAAACTCCCTGGGGAGTTTAACAAGGTCATGTCGTTCATAAACTCTGTGATTAAGCAGGGGGCGTTTTACGATGACATGTGCCGAGTTCACTTCCTACCACGGAGTAAATAATTGGGGCAGGGGAGTTTTGTGGGCTCATGTGCTGGAGAAACTCCCATCTCGGCTAACTTTTGCTTACAGTGTGGTGAGATCACAGGAATTTATGCTAGATTTTTTTTTCTTGTATGCTGTCGACACATGCCGAGTTATGGAGTGTAAATAAATGAAAACATTGATATTCTACGTTCAGTACCACAGTGATATTAAACCATTTTTCACTCTGTTATCGTTTTTGAGACTCAGCTTTCTTCTGAAACGTAGAAGTCGAGAAAGTGTATCTTTATAAGAGACAGTTATCAGAAAAATTTGCTGCCTGTATTGCTAACTGTCAAGTATTGAGCGTGGTATGCGAATCTTCAGCTATGCGCTATTTGCGTGTAGAATAGACAATCCCTACACTGATCACTTAATCTTAGCAGGTAGGCGCAATGAAGTGGCCATGTCCGTTTTATGCATACGTATATGTTGCATCAGTACCAGCCCTTCCTTATACGCTGTCTAATGAGGTTAACCATGCCCTTCGCAGGCGACTTTTAACATTCTTCCGCACTAATTTGCCCAATTTTTAATCATACGTTCGTATTCAAAGTTTCTCTAAAACCAGCCACGGGCAGAAAAAACAATAGAAACAAAATATTCACAATTTTTCTTGAAGTGAACTGTGACGAGTTTACAAAACTAGTGTTATGGCTCGGGCGAGTTGGTTATCCATGAACTTAGCTTCTATTAGCGCGGCACATATGAAAAGGAAAGATGAAAGAATACAGAGACGTCAAGACAGGTAGGCGCTAAACTTCCAACTGTTTATTTCATGCCCTTGACACCCATCTTAAACATGCGTAGAAACACAACTCATCTTGCACGTGGTGTCATCCCAAGAAACATCATTTCCTTATCTGTCAAAGCAATCGAAGGTGAGCTCACACACAAGTTTCCCATTTTTTCCATTGCCTCGGCTTCTTTGATCTCACGTGTCAGCTGATTGCGAGACCTGCTGATAACGGTGCAGCTATACAGATCAGGGGAGCATCCACACCCCTTGCAGTGCGCCGCCAAGAACCCTCCCGCTGAAAGTTTATTTCTCGCGTTGTAAGCATGTTCCCGTAGTCTATCATTAAGACACCGCTTAGTCTGACCTATGTAATATTTTCCACACGATAACAAGAACATGTACACAACGCAACACACACAATCTACATATCTAACCTGATGTTTCTTATCACATACTAAGCGAATAGAACTAAATGGGCAGGTCAACTTGCAAAGCTCCCCTAGTTTTTTGGGGGCTGAAAACACCACACGTACGTGAGCCCGCTGGGCTACCTTCTTCAAGTTATGAGATACAGTGTGCATATACGGGATTACGCCTATTCTGCTGCCCGAACACTCCAACACTTGTTGCCTATCTTTCTGTGAAGCTTTGAGGATACGTTCAGCTACAGAGACCTGCAGCAGAACAGGGTACCCTGCTTCGGTGAGACGCTTACACTGAGTCTCGAAACTGTGTGCCATTTTGTGATGACACGATTTTGCTAGGGCGTTTTTAAAACACAAGTTTGCGATTCCTCTCTTTATAAGCTTTGAGTGCGCCGAGGACAAAAGAAAGCAGAGGCTTATTTGCCCGTGGCTCATACGACCAGCAAGTGTGATTTTCCAGAAAAAAACAACCGGACATCCAAAAACCGCAGAGAGGAACCTTGGGGAAGCTCGCAAGTAATTTCAAGGGGTGCGAGACATTCCTTAATCGCTGGTAACACTTCTTCAAACCTTCGCTTCTAGGTCAACTGGTGAACAGTCCATCAAAAACAGGAAATCATCGACAAAACGAAATGATTTGCACACTGGAGTGTCGTTTAACGTTGAGGACAAGGAAGTGCTGAGGCTGGATAAAAAACAGATCACTAAGAATGGGTGCTATGCACGAGCCGATGCATACACCGTTTTTCTGCAAATACAACGCGTTGTCCCATGAGATAAAAGTAGAGGAAAGGTAAAACGATAAAAGTTCTAAAAAATGACTCATGGATAGTGAAGCTTCATTTTGAAAGCGCGTGACACCGTAATCATCTATGGCATGTTCAATAGCAGACAACAGAGCACCATGAGGTATCGAGTAATACAAGTCTTTTATGTCCACCGAGAAGGCTTGGTACCTGTCATGTGTGTGGTTATTCAAGAATTCAATTACTTGATCGGAGTTCCTAATCAAGAAAGGATCATTAACGGGTAAACAAGCAAGCTTGGCTTGAAGAAACAAAGCGACTGACTTTTGCCATGTGTCATTTTCTGAAATAATTACCCTCAAAGGGACGTCTGGTTTGTGGGTCTAGCGCTGAAGAGAACTTCAAGGTGACCTCATCTGCTGTCATTGACGCTTTTCTTTAGCTTATCAAGATTCAGCCTACTACACAGTTTCTTGGCCTGCGCCTTAACCTTTGTCGGAACGACCTGATCATGCACTTTGAAAACACTGGAGATGGCTTCCTTCGCCTTAGCACAAAACGTGGCTGCAGGCAAAACAGCAAAACCACCTTCCTTGTCGGCAGGCAACACACACAGGAATTGCTTGTCAGATACTCCGAAACACGTTTTACAGAGTGTTTTGGACGCGGCATACGATTACGTGAAATAACATCTACACCTTCAGATACAACACGGGACGCTTCCTCCTCAGGGACGAGTTTAGCAAGCTGTCTCACCATGGACAACAGTTCTTCCGGTGGCCTCCTCTTTTCGACCGCGAACTTCGGACCCAGTGAGAGCGCATCGTGGACGAACCCTGGAAGGTCCAGCTGCGAAGCCCCATGAACAGGGCTTCTCTGAGTCGGTTTCTTTCCCGGTAGACGGCTCCGGAGCTGCTTCAGATGACGCTGCCACAGCACTCCGTTCTCTGGTCGACAAACCGTGAGAACGCACGAATCCTTCCAAGTGCACCCACAGGATCACTGGTGCAACGCAAGCTTGTGGTCAGAGCCTGTCGGTAGAGCCGCACTTGGCGGTACAGCTCCGAACGTAGGATCTTGCAGATCCTAGACGAGTGTCCTGGTGACGGAACGAAGCCTCCTGAGAGGTGAACTAGTCTCTTGCGGTATTATTTGCGACGAGTGCAGAACGCAAGAGAGCGTGCTTACACACCGTTTCTGCTATTAGCGAAACGATTTGCATGAGGGTCACGAAGTGCGTAGAGAACGGGCCCGTTGAACAAGAAATAAAGTTCAAAAGTGTTATGGCTCGGGCGAGTTGGTTATCCATGAACTTAGCTTCTATTAGCGCGGCACATATGAAAAGGAAAGATGAAAGAATACAGAGACGTCAAGACAGGTAGGCGCTAAACTTCCAACTGTTTATTTCATGCCCTTGACACCCATCTTATACATGCGTAGAAACACAACTCATCTTGCACGTGGTGTCATCCCAAGAAACATCATTTCCTTATCTGTCAAAGCAATCGAAGGTGAGCTCACACACAAGTTCCCCCATTTTTTCCATTGCCTCGGCTTCTTTGATCTCACGGTCAGCTGATTGCGAGACCTGCTGATAACGGTGCAGCTATACAGATCAGGGGAGCATCCACACCCCTTGCAGTGCGCCGCCAAGAACCCTCCCGCTGAAAGTTTATTTCTCGCGTTGTAAGCATGTTCCCGTAGTCTATCATTAAGACACCGCTTAGTCTGACCTATGTAATATTTTCCACACGATAGTTTGAGCTTGGGTCTTCATTTTGTCCCCAACCGAAACTTGACGGCCACTTGAGCTTCGCCTTCAGAAGAAGAACGTGATAGCGTAATTGGGCGCATCGCCTGTAACTGCATATTGGGGGCATTGTCTCACATAGTTAAGTGTCGGTACGACTGGAAGAGTGAAAAACAGAATAACGTGGGAGCTGAAGTACCACCAAAAGTACTCCAAACCCACATACATGTCGGGTGGAAGTAACACATCACTTTAGGTAGTGCCTTTTTTGTGTGGTGTACCTGTATATGTGTGGGCGTTGCTTTGCCTATTCGTACATGCGAGTAGGCTTGCGTGCGTGGGTACGTGCTTTAAAAGGTGTGAAATTGTAAGCAATGGAGATCTATTTCACGGCATGTCAAGAGCAGACAGAGCGTGTAGAGTTTGTAGAGTTTTCTTCACATTCACATTTCGAACTCCCGCAGCGCTGCGCCAAGGGGTTGCTCACTTTCTTTCTTTCATTTTGTCGGCCATCTTCAAATTGTTGGCTGCTGAAGCCTTGGTTTATTTGTTGCGGCGCGGTCTCTAGATTTTTGTTTCGTGGCGAATATTTCAGTCCTCGCTTATCTGTTTTGCTATTCTTACCTCCCCGAGTGAAATACCGTAGAGCCTGACTTCGATTGAAACAAGTAGAACCTTATATGACAAGCTAAACGGAAGAAATTAGACTTGGGGTTAGCAAAACTTGGTTTAAAAGCACGTGCGCTAGCGTTGGAAAGTCTGAGAATAGCGAGGCAGTATTGTTGGTGAAAAGTTTGAATTCTACCACAGCTTTCGTTTCGCCTTGTTTTTGGCAGTTGCACTGCGTGTGGCTATATGCGTGTAGGCATTCATTTAAAGTAGGTCACTATGAGAACATAGTAGATAAATAGATAGATAGATAGATAGATAGATAGATGATAGATGATAGATAGAGAGATAGAGAGAAAGATAGATAGATAGATAAATAGATAGATATATATGAGGTAAGGTAGGTAGATAGGTAGGTAGGTAGGTAGGTAGGTAGGTAGGTAGGTAGTAGGTAGGTAGGTAGGTAGGTAGGTAGGTAGGTAGGTAGGTAGATTTCTTATTAGGATTAGGTAAAGAGAGGACCAAAGGTCACTAATGGGGAACTTGAGTGGGGTGATAGGCGCACAATAAATCACGCATGCGACGCCACTACTTATTCCAAAGTGGGTTATTGTGACAAGCTGACGAGGGTTCTTTGTGATGTCCTTCTGTAGCATTTACAAATAAACAATAAGTAAAATTGCGTTGTTTTTTAGGGCAGGAAGTGAATAACCATGCATGAAGAGTGGCAAAAGATACATAGGCAGGGTATAGGGGTCTGTCTTATACCCTTTTTTGGCCAGCATTAGTCCGCCATTTCTGATTTATACGAAAGGTAGCAGTTGCGATTGCGAGTACCTTGTGATTGAATGTTTCCTGGGATCTGCATAGAGCAAGGTTTCGAAAGGTGCAAGGAATGGTGGCATTGTTTAGTCTCTCCTGGTTAATATTCTTCAAGAAGCGCCGAAGGTGTGTAATAACTAATAAGGAACTAGATGACTAAACTAAATCAGTATAATAACTAAATAAGGAACTAGATGACAAATGCGCGTAGGTGTGGCTGCCAAGATTAAAGAAGATGCACGTAGGGGAGATCGGGGATAATAAAGTAAAACTCCAGCATATCAGGTGTCAAGGCTGTACCACCTCATTACATCCTCCTTGGATACCCTCATGACTCCTTGTCTTCTGAGGTAACACCTCAAGTGATGCGATTTACCCATATGCCACCGACAATTTGATAACGCCTTAAAGGTTATCCTCTATACGATTGCTCTTCTGCGTACCATGCTTGTTTTGCGGTTCCGTTATTTGGCCGCTGCAACAAAAGTCACGAAAACCGCGCCTCAGCGGTCACAATTTGATGGACTCAAAACGCCAGAGGCCGGTGTAGAGTGCGATGTCAGTGCGCTTCATAGAAAGCCACATGGTCAAAACTTGCAGCATTCTTTAGCTTGAACATCAACAGTAGATCGCGATAGCGTAATGGGGCTCCGCGCGCATCACCTTCTCAATTGCTTGCCTGCCTTCTCTTCGTGGCGCATTTATCTACCCTGCAAAACGGGAACTAACAATAATGCGCATAATGATGCCGCTTCAAACTATCCTATACAATGCTTACTGCAACTGCCCACTGAACATTTTGATCTGAGAACTTAGCGGCGGTGACAGCGATACACAAGCAAAATATCAAAAAAAAACAAGATTGTGACTCGTTCATATGTGCTTTCTTCTTCGTCAATTTTTTTAGCGCACGAAAAGCTTGCACAAGCTTTTCAGCGCATGAGAAGCTTGCACCAAAAACAGTTCGCCTTACGTTCAGCTTTATATGATGAAATAAAATGAAGGTATCATTACGAAAAAAGCACAAATTGAACAACCACCAAGCAGTGAATAATCTTCGTAGCTTGCCACCCGCCCGAGGTGATAAAAGTTGCTGAAAAAAATGAGAGCTCTCGCGATTTTCTATAGCTTGCCAAGCTCGTTCACAGTCGTTGCTTATGTTTTATATGGTGTATTTGTGTTTTTGAGAACATTGAAACACTTCACGTTTCTTCCTTTTTTAAATCAGTATGTGCCCTGTCCTTCTAAATCTTCATACGAAAATTGCCTTACTATGTATTCTCCTCACAGACTGGTGCTTCTTTTGCACCTTGTCAGCTGGTTATCACGCACATTGACACCAGACGCTGCGAAAGAAAGGCAAGAAACTACGCACATGGTAGGGTGGTAGCTATTCGCCTCGAGTCATCAACTCTGCCTTGCAAATTCCCGCGCAAAACTCTTGTGCCAGGACTGCCTATATTACATGCCATGCTTTCTCTCTTCCAAGTTGTGGTTTCGTGCGTGCAGCTTTCTTGTTGAATGCAGTGAATGGAAGCGAGACGCTGAATAAACGTCTTCACTAAGTTGGGAAAAAAGGCTGGCGCACCGTGGGCTGGAGTTACGCTTGAACCAGCAGGCGAGGCGCAAACGATGTAACGCATCGTGGCATTGAGAACGCGAGAGATAAAAGAAACTTTAAGGAGGCTTAGGAGCATTCCAGACTTAGAAGGTGACGGGTGGTCGGCTGCGTCAAAAGAGCCGCTAGAAGGGTTTTGCATTGTGCTTCGTTCGTCGGCGTCTAGAATGAACACTTCAAGTATTTTATTCTGCACTTCAAGATTACTTTTAACACATAGTGTATGTTGTTGAAGATATCAGAGAAGGCAATATTATGAATACCATTCAAAATGCTGAGAAATCATAACGCTCACGTCACAAAGCTGGCATATACAACCGAGGGTTATTCTCCTATCAAGGAAGTAGCAGTTTAGCTTGATCAAACCGATAATTCACATTCCCATTTAGCGTAAACAGAGGGACGAGGGACAATGTGACGCATGCATTATTACTGTGTTATATTGTATTCCTTTTTATATTGTATGCTCTGAGTGGTGCTTTCGGGTACTTGGGTCCCGTCAGGCAGAGGACATCTGCCATTTGCCCTTGTATCCGAGACATACATTTGTCTGAAATGAAGACAACAATAAAACAAGCTAGAAGTATACCTTGCGCTTTCTTCAAAATAAATCTGAGGCAGCTTTGCGAATGCGCATACACATGAAAACATTTCAAAAAAGTAGAAAACGGTGCTAAAATATTATACAAAAATTTGACAAATAAACTTTACTGAGAATTCTTTTTTTTCCGAAAAGTATAGAAAAGGAAAAAAATATCTCCATAGATCAAGAACCTTCAATATTTTGTGCTGTTGGACTGCAGCTCTGGTGTACAACGTAGCATTTTTGATACGTGAAGTACTTTATGAATAAGGCCAAAAATTTAAGGAAAGCTATTCGTCCGACTAATCCTAGAAGTGAACAGGCTCCGAACAACATTGTAAACTACTTTTTTTTCTTTAGGTGACGTTCCTCTCCGTTATCCTCTTTTGTGATTCTTGCCTTCTTCATCGGTCCCAAATTTCTAGACCAAACACCTATAGCTGCCAATCAAACACGACGCCCTTCTTCAGTAGACCTGTCCTGACGTGTGACGCGAAACTGAGAGGTTGCGCCCTACCTACGCTCTTGAGTGGCAGCATTAAGACGCCGGTTCAGTCAAAGATGTGAGATGCGTCTATTCGAACAGAAGCCAGCCTTTTCAGTTCTCTGCTTCAAAAGTACTATTTGATAAGGCAGGCTAATTCCTTCCTTTTCTTGCCAACCTTCACCTCAGTTCCGTTTCCAGAGCTTGACTTTTTGAACGAGGCCTCGAGAGGCACGCACCTAGAGTAAAAAACTTGGAGTCCTGCTGATTCTTCTCCGAAGCCAATTTCACCGCTGAAGCACGCAAGATGATCTGATTTGCAGTTACTCTGGGTAGGCGAGCTTCAAAAGCCGAAGCTTGTGAGCAATTGGGTTGGAAGACTGACATTGGACCCGAAGCTCGGTATAACAGTACCTCATAGATGGTTCATTGTTAGGCTGTCTTATGCGAGGCTCTTAACGCAAATTCATATGAAATGCAAGGCTGAAGTGTAGCAAGCAATACTAAAACAACACAAACACTGAACACAAGAGTACTTCTTAAGGTGACTCAATCAATCTACGTAGCATCGACACCCTAAAAGCAGCTTAAAGAGTGGTTGTCTACAAGCTCTGTGTGTATTTTGTTTCACTCTCACAAACATAAGTTGGTGAAATATTATTTGCATACATAATGTGTCTGGAATCGATCAAATATTTTCAAATTTCTGATAAACAGTTCCTGAACAAGGCACCCATATTATCATCTGAGTACACATGCCATGGATGAAATGCTCTGCTGGTCAAATTGCCTCTCTGGCATGGACTGAAATCTTGCGCAATGTTGAAGTTCATGTAAGCTGCGGGTATTATGAAATATGTTGTTTTTTTCTGGACAAAGCTTCTCATTCGTTGTATTGTTCTGCTTTAAGCTACAGGTAATGCAACAACACACCCGAATGAAAGCAAAGCAATCAATCAACGCATTGAAAAACATATGCCAGAACATGGCGAAAAGCAAATGTTCGGTATTTCTGTTTTTTAAAAGCTGCATGCGCCCAATAGTGCTTCCATATGACTCCCAGTAACTGCTTCCTGAATTCAAACTTGCTGGAACATTCCCCATTGGTGATGCCATTACAGGCGTTGGCTGTAAAGAAACGCACTGTTCAGTGAAAGGCCTTCTGTGCAGCTGTGTCATGGAACGAAATTCCAAGAGCATGTCAGCAGAAGCCAGTGTATCCAGAGGTTTCCGTCTTGGTTTGCTCTACTGAAACGTTCTTTCACTGCAGTCTGGATACCTTTGTCGGCAACAGCCAAGCGGCAAAACAGAGTCGCGGCGAAGCACTCTGGCCAGTAGCTGAACCGTTAAGTTCTAATGGTTCCCTCTTGGCCGACGCCCTCGGGTCTTGAGGCCTCCTTCCAGACAATAAAAAAGACTAACAAACAAAATAACAAATGAAACGACCGCAAAAGGCTCGAACAGTTTATGAGAACTTTCCTATGTGCTGTCTCACGTTTTCTGACTAGGCTTCCAGTTACGTTCTTGTTTTTCTGTGTTTTTTCTTTCTTTTGTTTGATCCCGTGTCCTCTCTCTATTGGGTCTTGACAAATCTGGTGACGCGATGCTTCAGTTCTTTGTGACCTCTGCGGCACAACGTATCTTCACTATAATGATTGTTGCATGAGCCACTATCACCTAAAGAAAAAAAAAGAAAAAGAAATACACACCTAAGAAAAAGGGGAACAGAACATTTTTTTACAAGCAGGTTGTTCTGAAAAGCGGGTGTAAGTATAAAACTATATATATTTTGTTGGTGTTCTGTTTGTCTAATCTGGTTTGTCTAACCAACTTATAGTGAGGCTTCGAACAGACATGTTAACGCGATAATGTTGCCCCGCCGCGTTGGTCTAGTGGCTAAGGTACTCGGCTGCTGACCCGCAAGTCGCGGGTTCAAATCACGGCTGCGGCGGCTGCATTTCCGATGGAGGCGGAAATGTTGTAGGCCCGTGTACTCAGATTTGGGTGCACGTTAAAGAACTCCAGGTGGTCGAAATTCCGGAGCCTCCACTATGGCGTCTTTCATAATCATATGGTAATTTTTGGACGTTAAACCCACAAATCTATCAAAACGCGATAATGTTAGAAAGCTCCTGTCGCAGAAATTCGCCGTCGGCGTCGGCACCATTGATTGTGAGCGAAAAATCGTTCGTGAGCGAAAAATCGAGAAAGAAGCAAATAAATTGAAGAATAAAATTTCGGTCTTATTGAGGATTGAATCCGGACCATTCGCGTGGCAAGTAAGTGTTCTACCACAAGCCACGATGTAACTTGCAGCAGGTTCGGGAAAAAACACTACATAAATGCCATGTGATGGAAAAAGCCGTCTCAACGCATTTTGTTCGACAGGTGTCCCGATGAAAACATGCATTGGAGGCAGGCAATAAAACTGCGTCAAAAAATACCGGGACAGTGTTGCCATCGCCGCTAAAAACACACAGGAATTTTAAAACAGCTCTCAAAATGGACAACTATGTCCGTCTAGCGGAAAATATAGCATGCCTTTGCAGAGGCGTTGATCAAGCAAACAGCAAACGCTAGACGATGTGCTGCCATCTGTGAGGCATTGTGAGACTATGGCCTCCGAGATGGCAAGCACGTGACGTGTATTTTGAGGCAATGCGACTGTTGCTTTAAAAACAAAAACTTGTATGTACCACTCCCGCGCGCGCGCGCTGGTGTAATCTACAGTGTGGGTGCGTGCGTGCGCGTGTGGGGGGGGGGGGTGTAGCAAAACATAATATTAAGTATGCACTTAGTGGTTGAAGGAGCGTTAGGGGTTAGGATTTTGCTATCGCGTTCAACTCATAAAAACGAAGCTTAAGGGCATCATCAAATTTGTCGTT
>WOVY01006019.1:0-13808 GCA_013436015.1 Rhipicephalus annulatus | reverse complement strand
TTTCAAAATGTGGATTCAAAGCTATAGGTCACCACAAACCAAAGATGGAGATGCTGGAAGAAAGGCGGAATGTCGGAAGTCTAACCCCAAGGCCTATTGGTTTCTACCCCACTTTTGAATACGCGGGAGGGAAACAAATAAAATTCACTGATCATAGAATACAGCCCAATGTGAATTCTGAGCGCAGCTTCTATTGGGTCTAGGTCAACTGTGTTCAAAGAAGCTTTGGCTTTCCGCAAAGTATCAACTACACCATGGATCATAACTTTTCTGAAAAATAACAGTACTCACTACGTCATTATTCATTTTCTGTGGATAAGCGACGTATTTGTTGCACATCTACAGATGCGCAAGATACCTTACAAGGTATCATGTGCACTTTGTGCATGTGGCTGATGAAGATGAATTATTGCTGAGCACTTAGCGCGGAGTGGAAAACAAACCACATGCTTGTTGCACAATTGATTTATTGATAAAGGGGCTTAACGTCCCAAAACCACCCTATGGTTATGAGAGACGCTGTAGTGGAGGGCTACGAATATTTCGACCACCTGGTGTTCTTTAACTTGCAGCCAAATCCGAGCACAGGGGCCTACAGCATTTTCACCTCCATCGAAAATGCAGCCGCCGCCGCCGGAATTCGATCCCGCGGCCTGCGGGTCAGCAGCCGTGCATTTTAACCACTAAACCACCGCTGTGGGGCATTGCACAATTAGCAATGTGTGATGAGTGGCAAGTTTCATCTTCGGTTATGGTGTATTACTTAGGTTAAGGTGATTACCTGCAGACATGACGCCGGTACAGCACATGTTTGGAAACAACTTCAAGCACCGGCGTCCCTCGGTGTTTACTTAGGAGCCACGAAGAGGACCTGGGTTCGAATACCATTTTATGTTGGGAGATTTTTGTTTCATTTCTTTGGGGATGTCTACTGCTTCCTTTTTCGTGTCTAAAGGTTAGGCCACTGGTGCTGATGGTGACGCCGCTCAGTGCAGGAACGAGCACCTAAGAACTGCGCCCTCGAGATATGGAAACGAGGTGCGCATATATATTTTCTCACCGTTTATGGTATAGGTAGTAATACATGAGCCTACATTCTGAAATTCCCATTTAGAAACCTGTATTTGAATTTATATATTAGCCAATAGTACTGCTTGCAATTACTGTCACCGTTGTGTTTCGTTCCAAACGTATTAGGCATCTAGACTTTCCTATACAGGAAGCTGAAGAAAAATGAGAGATTCAGTTTTTCTTCAGCGACATCTCGATCGCCGTTCACCGACTAAAGATTTCGTCTATCTTTTCGTATAACAGAAAGTGCTTTATTCAGGATCAAGTGCCTTGATTTTTCACTATTAGTGGATGAATGTGCTCGAAGATTGCTCAGAACTCTGGTACCATCATAGTAAGAAGTACGTGCCTTAAGGGTAATTCCAAAGTTCACGCTGGCTGTCTGTTGTCTAAGAATCCTCAAATACTTGAACGTTTTCTTTGCCCCAGAATCAAGACGTTAATATTAAACAAGGCTTAGCCAAATTTTAAACAGAGATAAACCCCCTCACAAGAAAAGCTTTCTTCCACTTTTTCTGTTTTTGAAGTGGCAAGTTTCTGTCTTCCATTTTTCGTCTTTTTCTTAATTTTCAACTTTGTGGATTTCTAATTGCTCCTTCTACTGACATCCAATATCTTCAAACAGTCATCGATAGTCCGAAGAAGAGTATTAGGTTAAAAAGAGGAAGAGAAATATAAGATAGTGCTGTGAAAGGCAGAAACGTTAAAAAGCAAATGATGCGTTTAGCTAACCTGTACTTGGGAAGAGGCAAGGTATGACAGAAAGTGAATAATGTGAAATGAGAGATACATACAAATAGTAGTGAAAAACGCAAACATATCCACTCAAGCACTGGAGTTTCATAGTTGCTCAGCGGAGATGGCTGACCCCTTAAAATTCAGCAGTGCCTCCACCACTTTCTGGCGTGAAAATAGTTTTTTTTTGGAATTCCAAAATAATTTTTTCCTGGCGCGGCTGGTCACCCAGACGGGCTAAGTTGTTCAGAGGGGAAATGCCTCTGGAGGTGTAGCTGCGACAATGACCAGAAAGCATGGGCTCGCGAAAGAACCATATACAACACAGATAAGACCGGAACATCTCAAGCCATATTAACACTGAAGCCCTCCCCACCAATGTAATAACAAGCACGTAGTGTTCATTTTTCGGTCAATTGCCTTCTTATAACTCTAGATGCTGTGCAATGTGCATCAAACTTGCATCAATTTTGAAAAAACTCACGCTTTTAAATAAGTGAAATTCAAAAGCAAGACTAGAAACTAGAGTTGCATGTTTTTTTTCGCTTTTGTTTCTACCGTCTATACTGTTTGGCCTCTTCATCACTTCCACATCCACAGATGCCACGTTCCATTTCCCAAGTTTTTGTTATCGTCCCAAAACACCACACGATTCTCAGCGCAAACCGCGCCTGCAGTTTTCCAGAAGGTTCCGGACTGTAGTAGATCATTTCGATAAGATCACGCCCACTGTGCGAACGGTACAGATTATTCTGGAACCTACGCCACCACCAGCGATAACGCTAGAACATTCGACGGCAAGAGTATAAATGCCGACGCGCTTCGCCGCTTGTCAGTTGTTGATCGAAGGCCGACGCTCCGTTCGCCGCTATCAGTCCGAGACTGCTATCTGCGCGAGACTGCTATCTGCGCGAGACTGCTGCTGTAATTGGACTTTCCGTTTACCGGGCACAGGTTCGCCCAAATAAACAGTTAAATCCAAACACGAAGTCTCCTGTCTTCGGCCACGTCACGACCCCGTGACATCTGGTGGAGGTGCTGCTTCGTTCATGTACCGGACGCCCCCGTCAAGCCGTGAACCCAGCCCCCGTCGCGGAGAAGACACCGACGCCAACCAGGAGCAGTGAACAAGCCGCCGACCGCAAGGGCTACCACCGGAGTACGGGCTTCTACAAGACAAGACGCGGAAAACCAAGGCCATGACCACGACTGCAGCGACAATGACAACCGCAGCGTCCCAGCCCACGATGGTCATGCATCAACACAGGAAACCACCAATTTTCCATGGGTCATCGTTCGAAGACCCGGAGTCCTGGCTAGAAACATACGACCGTGTGGCCGCCCTCAACCATTGGGACCATGACGAAAAGCTGCGTCGTGTGTTCTTCTATTTGGAAGACACCGCAAGGACCTGGCTCGAAAATCGAGAGTCCACGCTCCGAACGTGGGATGTTTTCTGCGGCGCATTCCTGCAAACGTTCGCGAGCGTCGCTCGCAAAGAGAGGGCCGCTGCTTTATTAGAGACCCGGGTGCAGCTACCAAATGAAAATGTCGCCATTTTCACCGAAGAAATGACCCGACTAATCCGTCACGCTGACCCAGACATGCCTGAGGAGAAAAAAGTTCATTTCATCATGCGAGGGGTCAAACAGGAGCTCTTCGTGGGACTGATGAGAAACCCACCGAAAACCATCCAAGAATTTGTAGCTGAAGCGACCACTATTGAAAAGACCCTGGACATGCGCACCAGACAGTATAATCGTCGCCTGACTGCAGACTGCGCTGCTGCTCAAGCCAGTAACTCCGGAGACCTGCGTGAAACGATCCGAGCGATCGTGCGGGAAGAGCTGCGCAAGCTGTTGCCTTCGGCACAGCCTCAAGTGGATTCAATTGCCGACATTTTGCGAGAAGAAGTTCGGCAATCGCTTCAAATTCCCCACGCACCGCTGCCCGAGCCGGAAGCTATGAGCTATGCCACTGCATGCAGGGCGCGGGTTCAAATCCCGGCTGTGGCGGCTGCATTTCCGATGGAGGCGGAAATGTTGTAGGCCCGTGTGCTCAGATTTGGGTGCACGTTAAAGAACCCCAGGTGGTCTAAATTTCCGGAGCCCTCCACTACGGCGTCTCTCATAATCATATAGTGGTTTTGGGACGTTAAACCCCACATATCAATCAATTATGCCGCTGCACTGCACCACAACGCTCCTCCCCGTCCACGCCAAAACGCCGCCTCATCGCACTTCCGTCGACAGACGCCACTGCCGCCACCACCCCCACCGACGTCATACCGTTCGCCAGCGGCTCAGCGCAGTGCACCGAGGAAGACTGACGTCTGGCGCACCCCGGGGCGCTGCAAGCGCGCGATGATGTAGGACGTGCTGCGCTTCGGCTCCGCTGATTTTCGGCTGGAACCACGGGCAACTTCACAGTACCCCGTCAAGACCAGCATCAATCGTTTCGGCTACTCACAGGCAACACGTGGATACCAGTGTCATCCAGGTGGGCCCGTTTTTGACAACTTTACGGCCGATCATCACCCGACCACGTTGGCGACGCCGTTAGGCCAAACGGCGACGCCAACGCCCGGCGGCGTGGGACCGGCTTTCCGAGGCAACATGGACGCTACTCTCATGCAGCGTGGATACGACCCGCATGCCATGACGTGGGAAACGATTCCGATTTCCGAAACGCCAAAACTCTGCTTCTTCACCGAGGTTTCGGAGCCAAGCTCTCAACGACGCGGTGGAACGCCGCTCGCAAGCCAACGCCAAGAAGGCGGCGTCCGCCGCTGTTTCGGCATCCGGCACGCCAGCTGACAAGACGCAGCCTCCCGCTTCGCGCGCTGTGGGACGCAAGGGCAAGTTTCTCACCAAATGGAAGCCTCGCCCGTTTCCGAAACCGAGTCCGGACGACTATGTAATAGTCGTAAAGCCACGAGAGTGCATCTCATTGCATGATGCTTTCTCAGAGAACTGGTACGGGACTGCGTTTAAGGCATACCTCGGGCCCAAGCGAGCTGAGACGCTGACGGTTATTCCATCGAGAGAGCAAAATTTGATCGTGATTTACACCCCGGACCCTGACACGGCGGACAAAATGATCGGGACTTCGTGGGTAAACATCGAGCACAGGCAGGTTCTGCTCAACGGGTACCTGCGACAAGATGGTAGCAATGTCTGCCACGGAGTTATTGTAGTCCGCAACACAGATACGACGGAGACGCTCCGAGAGAGCGTACGCTGGAGGTCAGGCACCATCGTCGAGGTGCGTAAATTTGGCACATCGAACAAGGCGCGTGTAACCTTCGCCGGCAAGGAGAAGCCACGCTTTGTTCACTACGACGCAATGCTGATCCCGGTCAAACCTTACTACCGGACGATCCCGGCCTGCGGCAAGTGCGGTGTCGTCGGCCATCGGATGGACACTTGTCCCAACCCACGACCGGATACGTGTGGCCTGTGTGGACAGCAGGTTCCGCTTGTGGAGGAGGGGGTGCGGGCCCCTCATGAATGTGTACCCGTATGTTCTGTGTGTGGTGGAGCACACGCCACAAACTCTCGAGCATGTACGGCCAAGTACCGTAATTCCAAGGTGGCCGCACAACAGGGCAGAAAGTCCAAAAGGGCGTCCAAGAAACGGCGCAAAGATCAGACTCCCAGTGAGCCACCACGCCGGGAAGTCGCCAAGACTGACAGCCCGCTTCCCCTACTGGAGGAACCGAAAAGCAGCCGACGGCGCAACCATGCTGCGAAGCCAGGCCATGGGCCAACGCCATGAAAAACGGAAAGCAGGTGGGTGGTACGGGTAGAGCTGCCTCCTCATCCCTCCCTATCATCCCCTCTTCATCGCGTAACGCCGACCAAAATATTATTGCCAAACTTCAGGCACAAATCGAAGCGTTACAGAAAAGACTAGCGGAAGCCGAGGCCAAACAGACCCAACTAGTCTCCCCTCCTCCTCCCCCCGCAGTAGAGGTAATGGAGAGTGAGACTGGGGCGGGGGCGGCAGACGCGGTTTGCCGCACTCGAGGCTCGTGTGAACACCCTTGAGGTCCGTATGGACAGCCGTATAACTATCCTCGAAACCCAAATCTCAGCGGCTGTAAATGCCGCCATTGCTAAAATGACAGACACCATCCCTACCCTGATAGCACAACAAGTTGCGCGTTTCACCAAACGAGCCGGCCCAATTAAGGACGTGTCTGGCCGGTACCCTAAAACGCTTCGACGACAGATCGAATTTGAGGATGATGACAGCTGCTCCGCCTCCGGAATTGAGGACACCCCCCTCCCGCGAGTGCTGGCTCGGGAGCACCGCCCACCGCAATCGCTCGATAACTCCACTGACCATGGCGGGCTCCCTTAGAATTCGGAAGTCCCCACGATCCAATACGGCCACTCCCATCCAAATCACCCAGTGGAATTGTCGGGGCTTTAAGGCTCACACTAAGCGCGCCAACCTCCGGCTTTTCCTCGCAGCATTTCAAAACCTTCCTGCTGTGGTAGCCCTCCAGGAGCCAGGGAGTGCTGCCACACTCACAAACTATACTACGTTTCAGCAGGACCCTTTATCTTGCATCTGCGTGCACAAAAATTATACGGCCAACCTAGTTGATCTCGACCTTAAGCCAGCTTTCTCGTACGTGATGGTGACACTCCTTCCGCTGCGTAAACAGGACCCGCCACTGCACGTGCTAAACATTTATTGCTCACCGAAACTAAGCAACATTACATTCGCAGACCTTTTTAGCCGCGCTTTAAAGGCTGCGGGCAGGGACCCTCTGGTGATTGTGGGTGATTTCAATGCCCCCAGCACACTCTGGGGGTATGCACGTGAAGAGAAACGTGGACGTAAATTGGCGGAAACTTATGTCCACGCTGGGCCTAACTCTTCACACCGACCCTGCCTACCCAACTCGCGTGGGTAACTCCGTGACCCGGGACACATGTCCGGACCTTACCCTCACAAAAAACATTCAGTATGCGGATTGGGTCAACACTGAAGAGACCCTCGGCAGCGACCACTGCATACTCAACACCACCATTCGCACCTACCCTTTGGCAAGACCCTACGGAGAGGCAAAATTACCCGATTACACGAAGTTTCGGCAAATATACGCCAATTCGACACCCATTGAGGAGCAAGGATACCATGCTTGGTCCCAGCAACTGGTTTCCTCATTACGCTCCACAGAAACACAAATTAAACTCTCCGAGGCGACTCCGGCGGTGGATAACCATCTCCTTCACCTCTGGGAGGCCCGGCGCAGCCTCGTCCGCCGATGGCGCCGGCAAAAACACAACCGAAAGCTCAAAATTCGCATCGCTGAGCTCACCCAGCGAGCAGCAGAGTACGCGGCCCAGCTCGCTGACTCTAACTGGGTGGACCGTTGCAACACGGCCGCTCGACAAATGTCCAGCCGGAGTACCTGGCGCCTCTTCCGCGCCTTGATTGATCCGACCCAAACTCGAACAGAGACACAAAAGCATCTGCAACGAGCATTTCACAGCTTCGACGGAGACACAGCCAAATTGGCATGTAAACTCCGAGACCAATATCTATGCACTCAGCAGGACTCCCAAGGGCCGGCGTACTCGTATGCAGGTACCGAGAACGCGGAGCTGGATCAACTGTTCCAGTTACACGACCTGAAGGCAGCCCTAGCAAAAATGAGGCGAGGAACGGCGCCGGGAAGGGATAAAATTACCGTGAAATTACATGCCAATCTTCCTGACTCGGCCTACACCATGCTCCTTGCCTACATCAATTCCATTTGGATCGGGAAAACAAGCCTACCAATTGAGTGGAAGACCGCCCTGGTCACCTTCATACCCAAAGCGGGCAAAGCCATTAACACGGACAACCTCCGCCCCATCTCCCTTACTTCTTGTGTGGGAAAATTAATGGAGACGATGGTGCGCGACAGGTTGTCCGCGTTCCTGGAGAGCAAAAATGCATTTGCAGACACCATGTTCGGGTTCCGCCCACACCGGTCCGCGCAAGATGTCTTGCTTCAGCTCGACCATGAGATCCTCGATCCAGTCGAGTATCCCCTGAATGACAAAGTTGTGCTCGCTTTGGATTTGAAGGGGGCCTTTGATAACGTGACCCACGAAATTATTCTAACACATCTCTCACAGGTGGATTGCGGCCAAAACACTTTCAACTATATTAAACAATTCCTCACTGACCGACAATCATACATTCGGATTCAGGACATTGAACACGGCCCTTACCGATTAGGCACGAGAGGGACTCCGCAGGGAGCGGTCCTCTCGCCCCTCCTATTCAATGTGGCAATGATGAGACTCCCCGCTCAGCTGGCGAAAGTCGAAGGCATACAGCATGCGCTGTACGCCGACGACATCACCATATGGGCGTCACACGGCTCGGCAGGAGACATGGAGGCAAGCCTGCAGCAAGCGGCGGACATCGTGGATGACTATGCCCGTCGCTGCGGCCTTCAGTGCTCCCCGTCCAAATCGGAATTCGTGCACATACGCCCCTCACCAAAGTGCACCGCAAAGATCGACCTCTCCCTTCACAGCGGACCAATACCCGAACGCGATGAGATTAGAGTACTGGGGCTTTTTATACACAAAAATCGCAGAGCAGACACAACATTGGCCAAATTGCGTAAGGTGGGGGACCAGGTGGGCCGGATGGTCCGCCGGGTTTCCAACAAGCGCGGGGGGTTACGATGCAAAGATGCCTTGCGGCTGGCGCATGCATTCGTAACCAGCCGAGTCCTGTACTCGGCTCCATACCTCCACCTACGCAAATCCGACGAGAATGCACTCGAAGTCATTCTCCGCAAAATCTACAAGCGCGCCCTCGACCTTCCTGTCAGCACCTCTAACCAGCGCCTTTTGGGCTTGGGAATGGTGAACACGTTCAAGGAGCTGAGAGAGGCGCACTTGACAAACCAATATACTAGACTCTCTAAAACACCGTCGGGTCGCCGCCTCCTTGCCCGGCTACACATCAATCACTCAATACACACGGAAGAGCGCGTACGGATTCCAGAAGTTTGGCGATACTCCTTGCACGTGCGCCCTCTTCCGGCTAACATGACCCGAGACGACTACACTGGCCGACGCCTCGCGCGGGCGGAAGCCTTGGCTCGACACTACGGCCACAAATTCGGGGTATTTTACGTGGACGCCTCCGGCCCGCACCACGGTGGTTGGTATACGGCTGCGGTCGTCCACGAAAACACCGTTGTAAACGGGCTCACATTCCGTGCACATAACATTACGCACGCGGAGGAGATCGCCATCGCACTAGCCGCCGCAGATCAGGACTCGAGGGTCATAATCACCGACTCAAGGGGTGCCTGTCGCAATATTGAACAGGGATACATTCCGTACCGTGCTTATAAAATACTGCAGAACAGCAGCTACTTAGGTGCCCCCGCGCACCGAACGATCATATGGGCTCCGGCTCACACGGGCCTCGATGGTAATGAGACGGCCGATGCCGCTGCCCGCGCGCTCACTCTCCGGGCACCATCCTCGTCCCCTACCGATCCGGAACTCGAACCCAATCCTGCCTACACCTTTAAGGAGATCACACAATTTTATCAATCCGGCCATAACGTCTATCCTAAACCCTGTAAGGGCCTCACGAAGGCGGAGGAGCGAATCCTCCTTCGCCTTTATACTAAAACTCTATTGTGCCCGGCAATCATAAAACACTTTGACCCCGCTTGCACGGGGAAGTGCCCACATTGTGAGGAAAGTTCCTCTGACATTTTCCACATGGTGTGGGCATGCCAAAAACCCCAAATCTTACCCCACTACCCAACCCTTCGCGGGAGGACTGGGAGGCAGCCCTGCTCGGCTGCTCTGACCTGACGGCCCAACGGGCCCTGGTCGAGCGTGCCCGGGCCGCGGCCGACGCCAATGGGCTCCCGTAAGAGGGAGCCCACCTAGTGTTTGTACGGGGCGGCCCCTTAAGGACCGTTCCCACCCTCCCTGTAAATACATCTGTAAATAAATGTTTTTCAGCAGCAGCGCACCCCTGACCATCGCCCGCTCTGCTACCACTGCGGCGAGGCCGGACACACATACCGCCGTTGCCAGTACCGGCAGATGGGACTGCGTGGCTTCGCCGTCAATGCACCGCGTCCACAGCCAGGAGAACGACCACGTGACATCGCCGACTACCTGACAGGAACTCGGTGGACACCACGAAGCCCTTCGCGTTCGCCGTGGCCCAGCCGCCGCACGTCACCGCACCACTGGCAGTACTCTGGCCCAACGCGGGGCCGGTCTCCTAGCCCGTATCCGGGAAACTAAGGGCAGCAACCGGTGGAGGTGCGGTTGCTGTGCGACAAACTACCGAAGATCCTCCGACGACGACGACGCCGCGACGGAGCTTTCCGAACACAACGCCAAACAGGCAAACCCCTGACGGCGAAAGCTCACTTAGCGAAGGTGGCCTGACGACGCAACATGGAAGCAGCGGAACAAGCCGACGCAGCCGTGACCCGACGCCACGCCCTAACTGTAATGCGAGACGGCGAACTAGCGACCTCGACGTTCTTATCGACGGCCACAGTGTGACCGCTCTCGTCGATACTGGAGCCGACTATTCTGTCATCAGTGGGTCGTTCGCCGCGAAGTTAAAAAAAGTTAGGACAGCTTGGAAAGGCCCTGAAATCCGCACAGCCGGAGGTCATCTCGTAACGCCTGCAGGAATCTGCACAGCGAGAGTCACCATTAACGGCCGTATTTATCCTACAGACTTCGTAGTCCTACAGCGTTGCTCGAGAGATGTCATTCTTGGCATGGACTTCTTATGCCTCCATGGTGCTGTCATCAACCCTAAAAACAAAGTCGATAACGTTATCCACAGAAGAAGCACTACCGCCGCGCACGCCGTCAGGACACCATGCCTTGAATGTGCTGGAAGAACAAGTCCCCATTCCGCCTCGCTCAAGCGTCATTAGTTCAGTCGGCGCTCCTAAATCACCTGACTTGGAAGGGGTCGTTGAAGGCAGTCAGCATCTGTTGGTCACCCGAAATATTTGCGTCGCAAGAGGAATTGCAGAGCTGCGGGGAGGCAAAGCAACGGTTATGCTCACGAATTTCAGCAATGAGTACAAACATGTGAACAAAGGAAAAACGGTTGCATACATCGAAGAAATTGTCGACGCCCCCAGTGCTTTCGCCCTCGCCGATTCTGCGAAACCTGCTCAGAGGAACCTAGCCCCTCCCATAGCTTTCGACGTCAATCCCAGACTTTCGAACGATAAGCAAGAACAGCTCAAGGCCCTGCTCCTGCAATACGAAGATTGCTTTTCGTCGTCATCGAAAATTCGGCAGACCCCAATCACGAAACATCGCATCATAACCGAAGAAAAAGCCAGACCACTCCGTCAGAGTCCGTACAGGGTTTCGACGCGAGAACGTGAGGCCAGGAAGAGACAAGTTGATAAAATGCTGCGGGATGACATTATCCAGCCGTCCAAGAGTCCTTGGGTATCCCCCGTGGTGTTAGTGAAGAAAAAGGATGGGACCCTACGTTTCTGCGTCAGTTATCGCCTCCTGAACAAAATAACAAGAAAGGACGTGTATCCTCTCCCACGAATAGACGACGCACTTGATCGGCTCCATAACGCCAAGTACTTTTCGTCAATGGACCTCAAGACTGGCTATTGGCAAATCGAAGTCGACGAAAGAGACCGAGAGAAGACGGCGTTTATAACACCGGATGGCCTCTTCAAGTTTAAGGTGATGCCCTTCGGCCTTTGCTCAGCGCCTGCAAACATTTCAACGAGTTACGGATACAGTACTGGCAGGATTGAAGTGGCAGACTTGCCTTGTGTACTTGGACGACGTCGTCGTGTTTTTCTCGAGTTTCGACGAGCATCTCGGTGCCTTGAAGCTGTACTTCAAGCCATCAAGACTTCCGGACTCACACCGAAGCCAGAAAAGTGCAGATTTGCGTATGAGGAGCTCTTGTTTCTGGGGCACGTTATCAGCAATCTGGAGTTCGTCCCGATCCACGGAAAACAGCCGCTATCGCCGACTTCCCGCCGCACACTGACAAGAAAGCCGTGCGCCGATTTCTGGGCCTGTGTGCCTATTATAGGCAGTTCGTGAAAAACTTCGCCCGCATCGGCCGATCATATCTCACTAACCTTACTCAAGGGCCGTACGGTAGTTAAGTGGGAAACGCCGCAGGAACACGCTTTCCAGGAGCTTAAACATCGCCTCCAGACGCCTCCGTTACTTGCCCATTTCGACGAATTCGCCGAGACAGAAATACATACTGACGCAAGCAGCGTAGGTCTTGGCGCCGTTCTTGTGCAGAGGGCTGGACGGACTTGAAAGGGTTATTAGTTACGCCAGCCGATCGCTATCCAAAGCAGAAGCAAATTATTCCACAACAGAAAAGGAGTGCCTCGCCATCATCTGGGCTACGTCGAAATTTCGCCCCTACCTCTACGGCAGGCCCTTCAAAGTTGTGAGCGACCACCACGCATTGTGTTGGCTAGCCACCTTGAAGGACCCTTCAGGTCGCCTCGCACGATGGAGCCTGAGACTTCAAGAATATGACATTACTGTCATTTACAAGTCCGGCAAAAAACACTCCGACGCCGACTGTCTCTCTCGTGCGCCTGTCGACCAACCGCTACCCGACGACGACCGGATGACGACTACTTCTTAGGAACGATAACTACCGACGACTTCGCTGAACGACAGAGGGCCGACCCGGAACTTAAGGCCCTAATAGAATACCTCGAAGGCAGGACCGCCGAAGTCCCGAAGGTATTCAAGCGCGCACTTGCGTCGTTCTTTCTACGAAACGGTCTTCTACAAAAGAAAAACTTTTCACCGCTTCGAGCTAAGTACCTCCTTGTGGTGCCTTCAGCTCTGCGACCAGAACTCCTGCAGGCCCTGCACGACGATCCGACGGCAGGGCACCTCGGTGTTTCTCGCACGCTCGCGAGGATACAAGAAAGGTACTACTGGCCACGTCTTACCACCGACGTCACTCGTTATGTGAGAACATGCCGGGACTGTCAGCGACGCAAGACACCGCCGACAAGGCCAGCGGGACTTCTGCAGCCAATTGATCCACCTTGCCGACCTTTCCAGCAGATTGGTATGGACCTACTGGGGCCGTTCCCGACGTCGGCTTTCGGAAACAAGTGGATCGTGGTAGCTACCGACTACCTCACCCGCTACGCCGAGACAAAAGCCCTGCCAAAAGGCAGTGCATCCGAGGTAGCTAAGTTCTTCGTCGAAAATATCGTCCTACGTCACGGCGCCCCGGAGGTCCTTATCACCGACAGAGGAACGGCATTCACTGCCGACTTAACTCAAGCGATCTTGGCATACAGCCAAACAAACCACCGCCGGACGACAGCGTACCACCCACAGACCAACGGCCTCACCGAGCGGCTTAACAAGACGATCGCCGACATGCTGTCAATGTACGTCGATGTCGAACACAAGACGTGGGACGCCATTCTTCCGTATGTGACCTTCGCATACAACACGGCGGTGCAGGAGACGACGCAGATATCTCCATACAAATTGGTCTACGGAAGGAGCCGGCAACGACGCTCGATGCCATGTTACCCAACGTCACCGACGAAGAAAACCTCGATGTGAGCGAGTACCTTCAACGCGCCGAAGAAGCCCGACAACTTGCGCGTCTCCGTATCAAGAATCAACAGACGACCGACAGCCACCGTTACAACCTTCGACGACGCTTCGTGGAATACCAGCCCGGTGAACGTGTTTGGGTGTGGACGCCGATACGCCGACGTGGACTAAGTGAAAAGCTTCTGCGACGGTACTTCGGACCGTACAGGGTGGTTCGACGTCTCGGCCACTTGATTACGAGGTTGTCCCCGACGGCATCACGAACTCTCAACGACGCCGATCGCGACCTGAAGTCGTCCATGTCGCGCGCCTCAAGCCGTTTCATGCGCGTTAACAAACTGAACAGTGTTTTTTTATTATTGTTGTATCGTAATTTATTCC
>WOVY01006018.1:0-55412 GCA_013436015.1 Rhipicephalus annulatus | reverse complement strand
GAGTGGGATCACTGGGGTTATGTAGAAAATATAATGAACTTTGTCATGCTAATTTATTATTTACAAGCTTTGCATAATTTTTGGTTGTAGTACTCTTCCTACTTCTAGATATTAGCATATAGGTAGCGGTGTTTTGCCCTCTTTGGTAGTACTTCCCGGTTCTGCGTAAGCATACCAAGCAGGCTGCCAGCGGAGAGCTGCATGTGGGTAAATGCAAGTCTAATAAGGAGGTCTCGTGTTTCTCATTCACTAAGGGTAGTACTAGCTTGTAAATAGTTTAAATAAAGACGGACAAAGTTGATCATGTTGTCCAGATGATCCTCACGTCTCTGCAGCGTGTACACACCGCTAGAACGCATTGTTACAGCGTATAAACACGTGCTAACCCCTGACAGCGGGAACAACAAATTAAAAATATTTTTCGCGCTTAAACAAAAACTAACTTTCTGAAACTTCCTGAGTGAGTTGTGAACGAAGGTTGCTACTAAATCTGCTATTAAGCATATTTTAGCAGGATCACCTCAATGTTGAATTCACGGTCGATCTTGTGCAAAAATCGATATTTTTGCAACATTGTCGCAACCTGTAAACTTTATTTCTCACTGTACACGCCTGAATTTATTTTTGTTCCACAGTAAAACATTCTGGCAATATGTTAATGTCAACTATCACATTTGCCTAATGTGTGTCTTAGAAAAAATCCCCGATATGAACCTTACCCTCCATATTTGAGGCTACATAAAAAATCCACCAAAACGTAAAAGCTTGTAAACCTTATTTGAAGTAAACACCTATCATTGTTCTAAACAAAAAATTGTCTTAATCTAATTTTGGAAGAAATAATTTTTATGTGTTTTTACGAGCTATGGTTTCGAGATTTTCAAGAATGTTCACATGATGCTTGTGGTAGTGGAAAACGTTTGCCGAAAAATGTTTTGGGGGAACACTTTGGCTTTAGATAGATAGTTTTGAATTCTTTTGGCTAGCCTCAGCTAATGGCCGTTCTATCCAAACCAGAAGGCCTTCAATCCGAGGCAAAATCATGGTCACGACAAACATGCACAAATTTACCAACGTGTGTAATGTTGTGGTTGGAAAGTCAGATATGCTGTGTGATATGTAAAGCAACAGACATCAATTTAGTGAATGTACCAACATGAAAGCTAGAGAATGCTTCAGACAACGTGAAGAAAAGTTGCCGAGCGAAAAATTCCACGGTCATTTTTGTGCTTTAGAATGCCAGAATTGTGACATCCAGTACATCGGTTAGACCAGTGATTTCAAAAAAGGTTAAACAACACGAATATGACGTCAGGGAATAGCGCGTGACTTTACATGCCCTCACTAAACACGTGGAATCTATAGGCTACCAAACTGACTGGTCAAGCGCACGTGTTCTGGCCAAAAAAAATTTGCATCTGGCTGCACCTGGAATACCAGCACATACAGACAACTGCACTTACGCTGAACAGGAGTGATGGGACGCTTCCGACAATGTAGTCTCGGTGCTTACGTCACGTACTTAGGCGTATTGAAACACCCTGTACCTTTATTAAGCAGTGATGGAAGCGGCATTTTCCTATTTGGAGCAAATTGTGGAGCAGAAAAAAATGGTGCTTTGGAGCAGGCTCAAGTTTCTTCGATACAGAAAAAAATGCTATAGCTTAGGGTTGCTATTGGTGTTTCGGAGCAGATGCATGTTCCTAATGACTCCTTCAGTCTAAAACATCACTTGAACATCTAATAGATATTTATATTTATTATTCAACATGCTGTATTCTAGTGTGGCAGCCAGTATACAAGCAGGTAAATTATGGGGTGGGGTCAGGATTCAAGAGAGTTTGGACTTTTCTGGTGTCTGGTGTTCAGGCTGTGGTGGACACTTCTTGCAAGTTTCCCGCTTGAGATTTACCTTTAGTATGTGATATAATTGAGTCAACAATTAGGTATAGTGCAATCAACTTTTTAAAAGGCTTATCTTTTACTGCATACATGTGGTAAATGACCCTAAACTGTGTGAACTATGGAATCAGAAAAAAGTGAAAAAAGAGAGGCTGAATAAAACAATGCAGTGCTCGAGGTCGGATGCCATCTCATATTTTTCAATTTTGATTTCAAAGCATATTTCATTCCTATATAAATAACAATACAAGCCATATTAAAAATACAAGTTGTGTACCATGGCCTAATATGTGTCACACCTTGAGATTTTTCTGGATTTACGCCACTGTGTAGCAAACTAGGATGGTAGTGTATACAGCTTGCTTTTGGTTTCCCTTAAGTTTACAACAGGATCCCATGGTTCAACTTCATTATTTCTTGTCTACCAACACCATTTTGGAGCAGGTTTGGAGCAGTTACTAGCAAATATTGCACTCTGGAACAGCATGAAATAGCAGTTTGAGCAATTGGAGCAGCGCTTCCATCGCTGCCTATGGCTATTATTGTGAACAAGGCACCCGTAGAAGTGCCGAAACACTCGTAAACTTTGTATTTCTTTGGTAGGTGTATCCTTTCGCTTTCACACTAAGAAGCAACAGTTATACACTGCTCTTGATTTTTTTCACCTATCTTCTAAATGTTAACGGTAGTTGCCGCCAAAGGAGTGGCTTTTTAAGCTTTGATGAATGGTAATGTATATTTTTGTGACGATCACACAGACTGCCATCAGTTTCCATGTTTTGGCCCGAGTTTTTGAAAATTCTCCAATTTTTCTCTGACTTTTCTAAAAGGGTATGAATTCTCTGACTTTTCCAGGTTTTCCAAGTTGGTAGACACCTTGAGTGTACATCTCACCAGAAACCTTGCGGACTGACGTCATGTTCTGCTGCTTGATTTCAGCGTGGTGTGCCTGCAGCATGTGCCAGTAATAGTCACTGAAGACTTCAATGTTCATGTACTCCAACGCGAAAACCAGCGGCTGTGCCATTTCTCGATGCCGAAATTTAACTTCGCGCTGTCAACTATTCACAACAGCACCTGTTTAGATATTGTCGTTACTCCATAACTGTCAATTCAAGCACAATCGACAATCAACCATGTTCACAACATTTCGTATGGTTCCTGAATTTTCTAGCCTTTCTACATATCAGCCCAACGTGTTGCTATCCCATTCACTGATTCATCCTTGTGCCAAAACTGTGACTTTTTTGCATGTGACGGCACAACGGAATCTGCCAGGCCACAACAGAAGGCGCGGCCACACCATGGCTGTTGTATGAGGAGGCAACAGCTCCTTCAATCCCATGAAGGAATTACAGAGGCTGGCGTGTTTTTCTTCGTTTACTTCTATGGGCTCAGTGCTAAAAAATCATCTCAGGTGTAATACGAGATCTCAAGAAACTGTAACGAGACGCTATAGTTACGCTGTTCTACGCTTGAAACATGAGCTACCAGTATTACCGAGTAAAAATTGTACTTCACTGTTTGGCAGCATGTTAGTAGTTCTCTATGACCATGGAGACACCCTGGCCTTGCAGTATGGTGGTTCTCAGCTGGTTCATCGTGTGAAGACGTACCGCAAGATTGCACCTCTTTCTTCACATTCCAGGGACATAATGCCAATACATTCTCAGGCAAAAACAAATTTCTATTTACAGCTTCACGCACAGTAGGATGCGCCGAGTAAAATAAAACAGGGTACTGATTGATGGCTTGTTTCTTTGTTAAGACACAACCTAGCAAAATCAACAGTTAACAAAGCTGAATAAATGTATAGGAGACATTATTTGTAGGTCCTAACTATATGATAGTAATTATGACGTAAATAAAAATGGATTAAAAGTGATGAAAAATCAGCTTGCTGCAGGTAGAGACCAAACGCGCAGTCTTTGGATAATATGTTTGATGTTCTAACAAATGAGCTGCCTGGGTGTTCACTTTCGCATTCAGCTTGTTAAGTGTTTGTGTTTTGTATTCATAGAGCATAAATGCCAAATAAGTTGAAAAATACCCTATAAAGGCTAGCTACACTTCCCCAGTGCATACCATCTGTTATTTTTGATTTCTATTCAACATATTTTGTACATTTTTTCAGCCTTTTCACTCAAATGCTGACAAGTAGAATGCCATAAATCTTTCTCTCGAGATGTACCGGCCTTACGAGCATAACTTTGCACTTTGGAATGTCACGACGGACTACTACTTGCATATATCCATCCCAGCTGGCAGGCTACTGTGCCACCGCAACCCATTGGTTCTTGCTTACTTTTCTTTCACATTTCTTATGAACAGGAATTACATGTAAAAACTGGCATGCATTGCACGATTTTGTGTGCGAACGTCCTCACTTTTTAGATAGCATGCAAATAAGCTGTTAGACGAATAGTAATAATACATTGGGTCATTAAAAAAGCCTCTTTCACCTCGATATATAGAACAGGAGAAAAAATTACAGCAAATTCATGGAGTGAATGATGATGAGTGGAGCGAAGCATCCGTGTGTCTGTCCGTCCGTGCATGCGTCCATGCGTCCGATCACGTTGGAGAATGCAGATGGCGTGCGGGTAACACCAGCGAGATGAAAGCCAAGTAAGCCGAGCGCAAGCGCCTTTAATGGACCCGCCACTCTGCTCTGTTTAATGCCCACCAACGATCGACGACGTACGGCAACTATTCAAGAGACGGAGAGAGGCACTCATTCGCGCGCTATGCAGATAGCGTGTGAGTAACACTGACGAGACGCGAGCGAAGGAAGCCGAGCACAAGCGTCTTCAACGCGTCCGCCACTCTGCTTCGTCCATCTTTTACCAACGATCTGCCACTACAGCGACTGAGACAGGCACTCATTGGCAAAGCGCGCGCAGCAGCCAATAGGAGAGTAGCGGCACTTCGGAGAGTGGCGGCAGAGTAACGCCATCTAGGAAATGAGACGAAAAATGGTCACTCATTTCTTTTGCCTTCTTTTTTTTCTCGTCTCTCCTTCTCTCGGTTACGCGTGAGCAGTCACAAGCTTAGACTACACACAAGAAGCTTCACCACTAAAAGTGATCCTTCATACAAAATGGTGTTGTAATAGTTGTATTACCCTCGTTTGCAACGAGGAGTGGTGTGTTTCGACAGGCACTTGGGAAAGTGTTGATAAATTCAGACTGGAATCCCGTGTGTATACAAACTAACTCTGTATACTGTGTGTACAAACAAAATAAATAAATACTGCTGGGAATACGGTAATCAGCTAGTTTTGCTTGAAATGTACTGCATCGAATTCCGGAAATGCTAAGTCTGAGATTCCCACTGGAGCTGCATTGGAAGTTACACAGTGCAATAACTCGGAAGCTTAACCTCACAAGATTTTGACTGAATACCAATATCGCCAACCAATGCTGCCTTGCAACTGAGATGTATAAGGCACATTTTGCCAAACTGACAGATATTTGAGGAGAGTTATATGAAATTGACGCGGTCTCTTCATATTGCAGAAATTATCAAGCACTAGGTGGCATGTTCTGCGCATGATTAAACGAAACTGTGTAACTATTTTGGTAGTTGCAAATTTTCAGTCATGATTGCACATTGTGCATATAACAACATGTGGCACATTGCCTCAGTGCAAGCCTCAGTCAGTGTAAACTAACGTAAAGAGCCCCCATACATGAAAGCCTTGTTTTATAATTATTATCAAACTTATTATATTATTATGAAGAAATGTAGGGCTTTTTTGCAGTATCACAGTACACTAAATAAAAGAAGAAATATTCATTCTTGCCAAAGTAAGCTTATTGTATGTCTCTTTCATGTGCAATAAATATCGCATGCTACATTGTTCATCTTCACTGCGGTCAGGTTTTCAGTTTAAGATATCTGCTCATTTTAAGAAGTAAAATTTTCTTCATTTTTGGTTACACTTGCTGCTTTGATGAAGAAGTTCCTATGTCTCTACCTTTTGCTATTAAAGAAGGTTAGTTATTGCATGTTCAGCCTGCTGCTTCTGTTTTGTATTGTGACATAACAGAAGGTACATTTGAACCTGCTGCTTCTGTTTTGTAATGTAGCATAACAGAAAGGACAGAAAGTTGTCTGGCTCTTGAAATATTTCATTGCCTTTTTTGTGAAATTTCTTGCATGTAATAATATTAATACACGAAAGAGAGACTCTAAATCTAATAGCCCTGATAGTTTGCGAGTTGGCGTTGGTTCTTAGTTATGAACGGTGCAAAAACACACAGAACACAGAAGAAGAAAACAACACAGACATGGACGATGGAGTTGTGAGTCGGCAACCGTGTCTGTGTGGTTTTCTTTTTGTGTGTTTCGTGTGTTTTTGCACTGTTCCTAATTGTAAATAATTCTATTTTGTCCAATTATTTCATGGAAATTTCAGTGATTGCATCAGTAATTATTAAAAGAGAAAATCGAAGTGTGAAAGACTTATTTCAGAATCGTGCATCCAAACCTCAACATGAAGAGGCTATTAAAAATTGTACCATTTAATAGAAATTTTGATTTTCTAAAAAATGAACACTGGCTCAAATTACAAATACGAAGTTAATGTTATGAGATGCAGTTGTTTCATTTACACTGCAGTTTTATTAAAATTTCTGTTTACTGAGAGTCTGCTGTATACTGATACAAAATAAATTGTATTTCTCTTTAGTGACCTCACCTTCAACTACAGTTACCTATTGATAGATGGCATTGGCCTATTTCTATGTGCCTGGTCTATTTTATGCTGTTCGTGTTAGAGAAATACGGCCTAATGGTCACAGCTTGATATCCAGGGAGAAATGAAGATGTTTGCTTGGCCTAAACAGCTCATTTTTGCCGAATATTGAATGGCATTGTTTGATCATACAACGTTTTCCTGACATGTTGCACCCATTTTCTTAAAAAGTGCAGAAGTACCATGGCAAGTTCTTTTTGGAAGTGGTGAAACTGGAGGCCACCAACGAGAAGGGGTATGGCTTTGTAGAGCTCTACAAACCATATGAGATGGCAAGCCTCAATGACCTTTTTATGTTCAACCTGAGCCATTCTGTCAGGTAGGGCATCCTTATTTATTTATATGTGGGGTTTAACGTCTCAAAACCACAATATGATAATGAGAGACGCCGTAGCTGAGGGCTCCGGAAATTTCGACCACCTGGGGTTCTTCAATGCGCGCCCAAACCAGAGCACACAGGCCTTCAACATTTCCGCCTCCATCAAGGGCATTCTTATTGAGCGTCTTTAAGTAGACATGTAGCTTTTTGTGCTTGTGCTGCGAGTTATAGTGTAAAGTTAACTTAATAAAACAGGACTTGTCACTCAGTTTTTTAATAAGGAGACATGTCTTTGTTGGAACAATTAGTGCTTTCTTCACCTTGCCAAAGATCTGGCTCCAACATTTATCGTTTGATGGTTTCTTACCGCTTCAAACCTGCATTTTAACACGAAAGTGTTATGTGTCGCGGTCCACCACAGCTTCGCTGACGCACATCCGTCACGAAAGTAACGTTTAAAACTATATACTAAGAGATTACAAAGAAAATAAACCAGAAGGCAAGCGTTTGTCGTGCAATATAAAACCAGCAACCTTTCGATTCTCTGCGCGCAGCGCTAACCACTACGCCACGAAGCGTACGTGGCTTGGTAGGTTAATGGCAAGCCATTAATATACACCATACACCGTTTGACAATCCTCAAAACTTCGAAACTTTAGCGCGTTTTCGTTATCAGTAGCGAGATAGCGCAACAGGCTCGCGCCGGGTGCAATCTAAAGGATGTCGCCTTCACGAAGCACCGCATCAACGGAGCATGGTCTCTTCTGCTCACGCGCTTATCAGACTCGTAATTCGGGAGAGGAGGAAGGTCACTTCGCACGCTGCCGCGACCACATTCGCAAAAGGAGTGCCCTGTCGACACACAACGAATAAGGAATTGTGACAGTTGTTCAAGCTTGACCTGTGCATGCTTGTGCACTCATTTCATGCGTCTTCCTTTCTGTTTAACAGCACGCTTCATGTTTCCAGCTGTGACAGTTGTTAGTCCACGCTTGTCCTGTGTATGCTCAATTCTTGCGTGGTTTCTGCTTCAGGTGTGCGCAGCAACTTCCGAGCTGCTTGCCGTTCTTAACATGACTTAGGAATTTGTTGCGGTTCTCACCAACTGTCGCCACCTCACGATTCTTTGTGTGATCCTGGGAGGCCGTAGCTTAAATGAGCGCTTACACGCCGCTATAGCTGCCTACATAGCCAGCGCACGCACTCTGAAGAATATCGAGCTCCTTCTTCATTGGACTGACTTGTACTATACGTAATCACGTTCACCTACTAGACAGCGATCCGGGAAGTCACCTCGTGCGCTCTTTGTCATCGAACGTTAATCTTAAACAATGCACAATAAAAGATCAACTACTTCTGTAAAGACACGTTTCGCTTTCGTGTTATACCGATTCCTACGTAGGGGGATGAGCGACATTTCTTCTCTGAAGCACTTTGTGTCCCGTTTTCAGACTTGTAAAAGCAATAAATACACCAAATTTCTCCATTATTTTTTCTGTAATTAGAATTACTTTCAGTAGCTATAGCTCTTTGTAATGACAGTCTATAATTGCGAGTGTGTAATGAATGAAAGATAAAGTTAAGCATAAATTTTGATTCACCCAAACTAACCAAATCTCCTATGTAATGAAAAGCCAATATGTTGGCAGTGCTACAAGTGTCATATACGCAATTCAATTTGCTGTAAAAACCAAATACTACAAGAGTGGATTTCATTCGAATTTGTGTTGCTGCCTTCATACTTGTGTGTGCGCTTCACAATGTTTGAACAATAGACAAAATGAGTAGACAGGATGAGATAGACGGGATAGTTGTGAAATCGCACACGTCCTGTCTACTTCTTTCATCTATCACCACGAAGAGCACACATTTACAAACATGAATCCCTATCAACCCTCTAAAGCTTAGATTCCAATACGGCCTTCATGTCAGCAACAGGTAGAGCAGTAACAACCTTCTTTTTTGAAGGTTGGTTGATGTGTCTATGTAGTTTCTCTAACCTTGGCATGGCTGAATCTTTCTATGGAGACATCATACCAAATTCTGCCACGGACTACAGCTCATTTTCAGTACTGATCAGGCCCAGAAAGCACCGCGAAAGTGCTGGTGGCAACAAGCCGCCCAACCCTTCTGTGACTGGCATCTCGTCCACCATGTCCACTTCCGGCGGTGCCAGCGACTCGGGAAGCTCAGTTTCAAGCGACGCAGACCCAGAGTTTATGGTTGAGAGTTACGAGTCATCCTCAAATGACCTGTCGCAAAAGCCTTTCACATTTGAGGTTTGTCGCAGTATCAACTTTGTCTCTGGTAAAAGACTGTGTCAAGAAATATTTCAGCTTTATTTACATATACAGTAGAATCTCAGTAAACAAAACCTCTTAAATGAAATGGCTGCTTAAGTGAAACGACTACCTCTGCTATGATTGATTTCGTACTTAAATTCATCACTCCAGTTCCCTCAGTAAATGGAACTTCTGTTAAATGGAACATATTTGTCTGTTCTTTGAGCTTTTTTGGAGCGTATATTTTACTTAGGTTCCATCATTTTTGGGTAAAACCTCCACAACATCTCAACTACACCCTGAACAAACGCAGGTAATATAAGTTAAAAATTATTTTTTCTTGAAGTGTCACTCTTTCTTAGAAAGTTAGAATGCAGGTGTTCAATAGACGTTGCATATTGTGTGGGAGCTAGTGGTGAAGATATGTCACACTAACATTCTTCATACATATGGGTATGACCACAGACACAGCTACTATTGTGGTCATGGCTCATGAACACAGCTGTCTCAACTTTTGAAAGCGCAAATATTACTGCATTAGCATGTCATGCACTGCTTGTCATTCCTTAATGCGATGCAACTTTCTTTGGCTTTCATCATTCTTAATTTTATGAGATACCTTACTTGACTTTTTGTACCTGAGCAAGCATTTTTGTTTTCATAAAGCTTTGAATTAGTGAGCATTTACTGCGCACTGTTGGATCAATTGACCTACAATTTAAAATCCTGTTTACTATAACATCACGTTTTTAGCAGGCTTTGTGTTCACCGTTGTTTGTGAGCAACACGATACGATGAAGTAGTCACTCAGTTGATCCTTCACACCTGCAGGATTCAAGCACTAAAAATCGGTTTTAGATGCGACTTATAGCGACATGAAGATATGTGCAAAGATTGCAAAGATATGCAAACATTTTGCTAAATCTTGAAAGGAAATACGAACAATAAGTAGTTCTTAAAAAGAGTGAATTAGCAGTGTCGTCGTGTTATCATTTACATGACTCTTCCATAATCTCGCACAGTCCGTTTTTCAAACAATGCTGCAGACTTATGGCAGGGAGATACATGAGCCTTCACCCAAGAACCTTACCATATACAAGAGGTAAGCAACAATGATGTCTGCATCCTATTGGTGTCCTTATTTCATCTCTTCTATTGGTATCATTTCCTTCATCAGATCAGATTGAAAAGTATGTCAACTTAAGATTGCGTTATTGATGCTAATGACAGAAAGGAAAGCAAGCATGGGTTTGAGTAGTGAGTGTGAGGTACAAGTTTAATATGTTGTGCACATACATACCATCTGATATGTTTGCAATTAGGGCAACGTTTTGCGAATATATATATATATATATATATATATATATATATATAATTTATGAATATTTGAGAATAGCATTGTTGTGGACACGGTAAAAAAGTAGCAGCGGTGAATTCAGTTGACCATGAAATACTTTTTGTACAGTTTTCAAAAGATGAGCAGCCATTTACATTGATTGTATAGAACGATCTTCACACCCGAGCATATAAAACAGTTTCTGGCACATTGCTTACATTACACATTATATTCTGAATATTTGCTTAGTAAAAGTTCAAATCAGTATAGTTAATACTTTGTTCTCATTACTATGTCTGAATGACAGCAGTTTATTTGAAGAATCTGACTCCCCGGGTGGTGTAAAATGATCAAATACAAAACTTCTTGTGTTTCAGATCTACTGGATATTCAGTTTGGAGACTCGTCAACTACAGAATCTTGGAATATGCTGCCCGGAAGTGTTCATTCACTATTACTTCAAGAATTTTCGGAAGCCTGCTCATGAATGTTGATTCGTTCCTGTTGTTTTTTCCTGCTCCTGCAATAGCCTCATTGAAGCTGCAGTAAATAAAAATAAATAAATCAATCAAAATAGAGCAATACTACTATATTTGTTTCTGTCAGTAAGTTATGCTTTTTCAGGCACTTACAGGCTTAACTCTCACATCTTAAGTTTGCTTGAAAGCAGAGAAACGAAGATGCATTGAAGAGAAATGGTAAATCATTTTGATTGTCGTGGAACTATTCATTCAAAGCTTGCATGGAGGCAGTTTCCGGTTTAAAAAATGAGCCGAACGTTCTTTCAACTTTTGCGCTTGAACCTGAAACTAATACTTTAGTTTTTCATAATAAATGTCAAGGTAGGCAAAAAATGAAGAAACATCTTTCTTGAGTCTTTCTAGCTTCAGCACATTAATTGGGATGTGTCAATGTCAGAGGTTCGGCACAATAGCCCATTTTCGATTTAAACATGCTGCTTCTTGTAATATTTTCGTGCATGAGAACACTCATTTCTAGCATGGTTCGCTCTGTTCTACAGTATAACTCTCTTACCAATCAGTGACAAGCTTACTGACTCTCTCGCGTGGCATTTGTCTGTTCTTAGTAGTTTCATGTGCTGCCTGATCTCAGCACGATCTTCCATGTCGTATCTTTGTTCTAGGTTTGTGACGCTGGAAAAAAGGTCTGGCATTACGTGCAATAATGATGCCAGCAACATCTTAACACCAAAGAGATCTCTGCAGTTGTACGTAAAGCTTGTTTATTTTAAATGTTGTCTTTGCACATGGTTGCTTATGTTGCGTGTTGATAAGGTAACAGAAGGCCCTTAGATAACCTTGTGACCATTTTCGTTCAAGTTGGAACAATTTAGGTATCATAGAGGCCTCTCCTAAAAAATGTTTGGTCCAACACCTTTTCCCAGATTCCATCTATTCTGATCCAAAGCCAAACGACTTAAACCTCAAGTAAAATAGGCTTACTTGCTCTTGAAAAAATGAGACATAGTTTAGCGACAAAACACGCACGTAAATCTACTGCGATAGAACTTGCCCAGCAGTGCCCAACCAGGGGCTGCTGTGGCCGTGTTGCATTGTCCGGCAGGGCCCGACAATTGCCCGAGAAGGGTTAATAATGTAATAATAATTTGCATGCTTGAGTGTGTGAGTAAAGCAGCATTTTTAAGCATATAGCTTAGCCCACCAATCACATAAAATTTGGAGTAACATTGTCTTTCTCATTCTATCTCGTTTCTTTTTTTCCTAGAACAAGACAGAGTGCTTTCACCATCGACTCTGTCTATGAACTAAGCCCACCCATGGTTCCTTGAACATCAAGAGACATCTACCAAGTCTACGTGCAGAAAGGGAAAACTCGGGCACCAATGCCCAACCAGCATTCACTTGTTGCTTATCAGAGATTTGTAGCAAGCAAATATCACTAGATTGCACTAATTTATTCGTTTCCCTTATAACTATAGGGGCTCTTGTACATATGTAACATATCATACTTATTATATGTGCTGAAGAAGTTTGTATAATAAAAAGTCACAATTTCAATATGGCTTTAGTACATGTATTATTGACTATTTATTGAGTACTGCTGCCCTGAATTTTCAGGCCTCAAGCAGGAGTGAATGAGTTACAGTGTGAGTACAAATGCGCTTGAACAAGAACAAAGGTGACTTACTAAACTGGTGTGACAAAAGTCCTTGCCATTTTTACTCTAATTTGTGCACACAAAAAAATGTATAGCCATAGACAAGTGAAATTTGAACAAGAAATTAGAGAGTGGAACAGCATCATCATGCTATAAATTGCTATATCTCGTACTGCAAATTATGTAATTCCCATAGTTTTGGCCTCAAAATAAGATTGAAAATAAAAATGTGTTGACCAAAGGCAGATACAGGATTTTTTTAAAGGTTGTGTCGGCTTACGGCGAGTCTAATATCTAAAACCATGTATGTGTATCTATACGCATCCTTGGCCTATACATTCAAAAGTTAAGGAGAGGGATGGGCCCTCAAGTATGTTCTTCTCTGTGAAGTCGTCCATTGAAGTGTTTTGAATCGTATAGATATCAAATTTCCTTCAAGGCTAATAAGGGGCAATGCTAAGACATTGGGACTGTCAGGTTATTGAGTGGAAGCTATTCGTGAAGTCAAATAGTAGATATTTGATTTGTAAATTGAACACGTGGAGCTACCATTCGATTTCTATTAGAATATTTCCATATGGACATGCTCATACTTACTTTCTTATCAATGTAAATTGAAACTAAAGGTAAATGCAGTACAAATATGGGTTGAACGAACAGAAATAAGCGCCTCAGACAGCCTGGCTGATGTTGCAATGGGTGGACTTATTTTTGTCAAATGTACCTTTTCAACTTTGGCATATTAGCCTTTGAATAAGATGTTTTAAAACTGCATTGCTATGGTCTGAATGACATGTCTGACATCCTTTGTAGCAGACCGACTTCTCTGCCTCTTACCGAATAAAAGTCCAAACCCATGCCAACAGTTCAAAGTGAATTTTCGGACTCAAGCATAAGAAAAGAATCTGCACTGAAATTCCAAGGGTTGCTACACCGGGCACGTGACCACCCACCCCAAAATTTTTCGCCATGGCATAAAGAGCGAAAAAAGGCCATTTTAAGGGGTTGCCCCCTCCCTGAAAAAACTTCTGGCTACGCGCCTGAAAAAGGGTCTTCTCCCTACCCACCATATCACATTTAGTAAGTTCGGATGAAGAGCTTCAATCTTACTACCCCCACCCCCCCCCCGGCTTGCCTCGAACGCTACCTGGTAGTCGGTAGAACACATCTTCTCGAGAAGCTGACCTCAGTTCATAACCAGATTTTTTTTGGGGGGGGGGCGTAACCATGCTTTTAAGTACGTTCGTGTGTGGGTTTGTATGTGGGTACATATACACATGCAAAGTTCAATATGTATTTATTTATTTACATATACTGCCAATCCCAATAGGGATTATTGCAGGAAGGGCACATACATTGTGAAAGGGCAAGATTATACAGAGGGTACTCACTGAAATATTATAATAACGAGTGAGACAAAGCCGACAGAAATACATTTGATGACTACATCTGTACCACTAAAATACATTCAGTAGCATAGGACATCAATTCCAACTAGTACTGAAAAAAAGAGTGAGCACTTCAAACTGTGGACAAGAAAAAAATAGGGTTCGTCAGTTCTGAAGACAATAAATAACATTCAAGCAGAGATGAAAAAGTTTCCAATGATTGACTGTTTGTTATACTGATTGGCAAGTTATTCCACTCGCGAATTGCTAGTGGAAAAAAAGAATATTTCAGAAAGTCTGTCCGGCACCGATATTCATTCAGTGTCTGAGAATGCTTTTGTCGTGTTGGCCTTGTTTCTTTAAATGACATGTACTTTGAACTGTCAATGTTTAGCTGTTGGTGAACTAACTGATATACAAATTTCTGACGTGCAAGTTTAGCGCGGTTTTTTATTGTTAAGAGACCTGCTTTTTTTAAAAGTTCTGTGCGTGAGTCAGTTATTCTGTACTTGTTATAGACAAATCTTAGCGCTTTTCGTTGTATTCGTTCTAGGGCATTTATGAGATTGTTTGTAAAGGGAAACCACGCGACTTTTGCATAATCTAAGACAGGTCTGATGAATGCTTTGTAGGCTAGAAGTTTCGTTTCAGGTGGCGCGGAAGCGAGACTTCTACGAAGGAAAAACAGCCGTTTTAATGCAGCTGATGTGACATGACTAACGTGGATATCCCATCTAAAATCTTGCGTTAAAGTTAAACCTAGATATTTGTGTTCAGTCACTACCGGAAGTGGAGAGTTATTTATAACGTAAACAAATTCAGATACTTGCTTTTTTCTTGTTATCCCCAGGAGAGCAGATTTTTTAACATTCAGGGTCATTTGCCAAAGAGCCCACCACTTAGATATGAACTGCAAGGCATTATTCAGTTTTACATGATCTTCTGGGGCGTTTATTTTCTGGGAAAGTATACAATCATCAGCGAAAAGCCTCACATTAACACCAATGCCAGCAGATAAATCATTAATGAAGATCAAAAATAAAATGGGGGCCAAAACACTGCCCTGCGGTACACCTGACGTAACGTTAGCTGTGGAAGAACTTTCGCGATTGATTTGCACATACTGTGTTCGGTTACTCAGATAATTGTCGATCCAGTCACTAAGTGGGCCTGCGCCTATCATTGCTTCTAATGTTTTTATAAGTTTTTTGTGTGGCACCCGATCAAACGCCTTTGAGAAATCTAATAGAATTAAATCGGTTTGTTTTGTACAGTCTACATTGAGGGAGATGTCGTGAATCAGTTCAACCAGTTGGATAACTGTAGATAGTCCTTTGCGAAAACGAAATATTTCAAGCGAGTCAGAATGCCCCCTCCCACACCTGCCCCCCACCCGTACAACGCTGGCTGTGCTGTGGTCCTTCTGAATTTTTGATGCACTTTGTTACGCCTTGGATGCCTCTAAAGCAGTAGCAAACTCCAAATGAAATCTCCCTAAAAATAAATGTAAAAACAACACACACTAAAGAAAACTCTGTCGAGCCGGATTCGAACCAGCGACCTATGGATGTCCATAGTGAAACTTCTACACTCCCCCGCTCTACTAACTGAGCTATCGACAGAACGACGGTGAAGGGCTTTTTATTCAGTAACATAATTGAAGGAAGCGCTGATCAAATCGCAAAATCGGCAACTGTTTATGAAGGTACATACGTCTACGTGTCGCTGCTAACAGCGCTGAAAGACTGGACAAGTACCGTGGTCTAGGTTTAGCCGTCCCGGATTTTGCAGAGTTGTCCAGATTTTTCATGCAGTTTAGAAGTGTGGCAGCTCGGGCTAGTTGGTATGACATTACAGTTATAGTTATAGTTATGACGATCTGTGTCTTCGTTCTGTTCTCGCGCTCTAATTGATTGATTTGTGGGGTTTAACGTCCCAAAACCACGATTTGATTATGAGAGACGCCGTAGTGGAGGGCTCCGGAAATTTTGACCACCTGGGGTTCTTTAACGTGCACCCAAGTCTGAGTACACGGGCCTACAACATTTCCGCCTCCATCGGAAATGCAGCCGCCGCAGCCGGAAATCGCACCCGCGACCTGCGGGTCAGCAGCCGAGTACCTTAGTCTCGCGCTCTAATTGTCGTCATGCAGCGTCCCGAGTCCTTGTCGGAGCAACTGCATGTCCCGAATTTGTTCTGGAACGTCCAGTCAGTAATTTTTATCTGATACCATACAACGCACACCCAAAAGCGATGTACGGGGCGGGGCGGCGTACTGGCGAAATCTGATAGCAGTCCAGACAAATTTATTGTTTCTTTACTGCTGCAGCACCTTAATGTGGTACGTCAGCTTACTACGTGCACTGCTCGTTGAAAAATGTACTCGCAAAATTTGTCGCACTTTGTGACGCGCCTTTTTGGGTGGTCCCGACCTCCTTCCTTGAGTATTTAACCCTACCGTGGTCTCGTGTACTTTCTCCTCGCATCTCATAATCATGAAACAACCAGCTTAGGGGCGTTTTCTTCAAAGTCATTGTCACCTATTTTACCTTCCTCCATGTATTTACCATCGCGTGCCGCTCGGACCGAATCGCCTCGCGGCCAGGCCTGCTGTGCTTAACGCTTCTTCCTCCCAGAATCGTCTCGTTCAATCTGTGAATAGAGTAGACAATTTACTTCATTACATAAACAAATGTAAGCATCGCTCGCCATTACGCTGCATTTCTAGTGCCTCAGTTCAACACGTGGAAAAGTAACACTTCTAATACTAATGTGATGGATAGATATTTGTTTCGGTGGCCAACCACCGAAACTTGGATTCGTGCACACGGGAGAAATCCGTCAGAATTACTGGAAAGGACAAACCCCACATATCGATCGATCGGTATGCCAAAACCACCATACGATTATGAGAGACGCCGTAGCGAATGGCTCCGCAACTTTCAACCACATGGGGTTCTTTAACGTGCCCCCAAATCTGACCACACGGGCCTACATTTCTGCCTCCACCGAAAATACAGCCGGGAATCAATCCCGCGACCTGCGGTTCAGTAGCCGAGTACCTTAGCCACTAGACCACCGTGGCGGGGCGGCAAGCACGAGTGGATGGAGGAGTCAAAATTATGTAGCATCATAACCATACCGAACAGCCTTTGCTATTTCTGCACATTGGGTAAGCAGAAGCCAAACAACAAAAAGTAGAGGGAGAATACAAGCTACCAAACAAGTCAAATATTGTTTTATTTCATACTAATGCAGGCAAACATGACTCTGAAAGAGAACAACGATTGATAACAATACTTGTATAACAATAAATACAGCAGGGTATCTAGCAATATTCAACACAACAAAGTTTAAGGGCTCCGTCAATTGTCAGCTTCGTAAACAAATTCAGGTACTAGACGGTTCCACTTTGAAACTGCAATCAATGGCAACATATCAAAATAACACTGAGACAAATTATAATGAAGGACGAAAAGAGACAACACACTTTACATATATAGCACTCTCACATTGCTGCAAGAATGCTGTAATGTGAAGGTGTGTCGTTTTATTTCCAACATATATCTCATCATTTCGTCTTGTCTTAAGTGAAGCCAGTAGCTTTCCAACTACTTCTAGAGCATCGCTGGGGAAAAAAAGAAAGAGGTTTACTCATGTGGCACTGGCCCTCCTAGGTGCCACCACAGTATTCAAGGAATGCTTGATTGTAAAGTCTCCCATGCAAAATAGCTGGTATCCTACAGTCATTTAAAACAATTGTTTGTTCAAAACACTTGCCACATATATACCTGGCATGCATATCTGGTCCCAGGTTGGAAAAACCAGACACACCCTCCAGGTGTGGCAGGTAGAGTTGTAGAAAGCGTGTTAACAACTCCAGCTGTGGAAGCTGGCTCCCGCGCAGCCATTACGTCGGCGCGTTGACACCAGCTGCATAAGCATGTGACACAATTGCAGTCAATGGACACACTTCAACTGCTGCCGAACTCTCCTTTTTTTTTGCAAGCCAACATTCTATGAAGCCATTCGTTTATTTCTTTCTCTCATCCAGCCAGAGGTCAAACCAAAACATCACTGAGTGATGCCTGCACTGGCAGACTTGGCCCAGATCAGTTGCTTCCCAGGACATTTTATTCAAAGTAAACCTCCTCAAGTGCAAAAAATATCAAACAATTTTCACTAAATACTATGAGGATACGTTCCATGGAAAGAATAACAAATAAAATAAACTACAAATAAGCCTTAGAATGACCATAAAAAGGCAAGTCACTCACGCGAGTGCATTTTTGGACTGTAAACATTTTCAACTGTTTTCAACCCTTTGAGAGAGGCCGGCCTGGAGGGCCACCATGAGATAACGGTTCAGGAGGCCGCACAGAGAGAGCTCCTTGAGTGGTTCTTCAGACAGCTGACCTTGCCAGCTGAGCACGTTCTTCATAAGCTGCAACACATCATGAACAATAATGTTTTACGCTGTTGTGTTGACCCCGCAGTTATGGTGCATGGCTACTCACTCGAAAGGTATAGGTTCGAGACTAGCTATGGCAGTTGACGGCATCTCGCATAAGCTCGGTTGATAACAGACATTAAACTCCATAAACCAAACTAACCACAGAGTTTGATCACAGTTAGTCAGCTAACTATGAGAGTGTGTACAGTTTGAGATCTGCAACCTCATTTTTTAGAGTTTGTTTTTTGAGCCGTCAGCACAATATGTGAGCGGTGGTCAGCTAGCTAACTAGCCACTTTGGCAGGTGCACAAACTGATGTCATTATTGTGCATTTATGCAAGCTTTGTTTCGATAAGATGAAAGGTTGTTCGACTTCTCACTGTCAATACAAACCTTAAGGCAGGACCAGAACTGGTGGTGAAAAAAGACTGCAGGCGCGCCCGACCTGTTCTCCAACACACTGTAAAGACAGCAGAATGTGTGAGGCCACACCAAAAAGACCAGTAGTGTCACTGAGTCTTTAGGGTATAATGGAATGTAGACATCTGCATCTAGAGCTCGGTCAATGCGTGCAGCCACCTTGGCCATGAAGTTCTTCAAGTTGTACAAAAAAAAACAAGTTCTTTAGAATTATTAGAAAACGAGAAAATTAGTAACTTCAATATTTTCTACTTTTCAAAATATTTAAAGTGAACTGCGCAATTATCTACAGAGTATGATTATATGCTGAAATATTAGACAGGACAGAGTACATAAGCAGCACAAATTCTGAACTATGACACTTCGAGCGAACCACAGCACTCTGCAGGCAGAAAGGCCCCGCTTTTACTAAGTATTTGTTATATCTGTGCAAAATAAATTCCCAGGAGCCTTCATGCATGCATGATCGATATTTACTGCGCACAGGCACATGGGGGGGGCGAGGGTCTCCAAGGCCTAATTGTTTGAAGTGATGTCCTTCCATGGCAAAAAACAAAACAAAAAAGTTGTCCAAGATATGGTCGAATTGACATTTTTTGGGGGAGAGGTGGGGGGGGGTGAAGGAGGTGTGTATTTCTACCTCTAGCCTACATGCCTGTTGCACCGTAGAGAACACGGATTACGAGCTCACGGAGACAAACGCATTACGTCTGTCCTACCATGCAGTAAACACAGATCAGGAATTGTTGCCAACTGGCCCTACCGTCCACTTTGATTCGCTTCATGCATTCACCGAAGACAACTTGAAGGGTAAAGGCATCATCATTATCATAATTAAAACCTGAACGGTCACGCTAGTTTTGGTACTGCACGTCGTGCTTCTGCGGCATCATTCTACAGTCTTTGACAGCTGACCACGCAATTAGTTTGTAATTCTAATGACAAGGTGCATGGTGTGACTGTAGGACTCTGCAATGCACTAGTGCATCTGTAAACACGACTCCTCGCTAGACACGATGACGGCACGTGATCTTTTTTTAACGTAGTTTCAAGCACTGGCGTGACTATGTTCTAAAATACTTGACTGCCACACGGAATACCTCGATTCCAGGTTGTCCCTGATTGAAGATCACGCGAGTTTTTGTATTGCGCACTGAATTTTTCGAGGCCAGCTTGTGATGAGGCACTAGCTTGCACCATGATAAGAAAACACTCTAAAATGACGTACCGGGCGCACAGGAAGACACGCACACAAAAACAGCAAAGAAAAGTGAGGCAAACCTGTAAGTGCCGACTCTGGGCATTGACAGTTGGGTAATCCTCAACCAGCTTCTTGGCTGTCTACACCAGGTTCAGTGTCTGGGTTCTGGGCATGGGGTCTCAGACTTTTCCCGCTATTGCTGCGGACAACAAACTAATTTACAACTTCCATCCATCACTTGCAAATTTAGGAAGTACAACAATTAGGTGTGTTTAGTAAGGTAAAATTCCACACAATCTCTCAGTTACCCTCTGGTCAACATGTTCTAAAACAAATTTGGTAGCCTTGTTCTATGCTTCACAAAATGTGCATCAAGATGAAAACTGTTTTGTGTTTCACTATAGTGCATCATGAGACAACACAGTGACAGCCACGAGACCCATACTATATGTTGTCACTGTGCTATCAATCTGTTTTTGTTTGTACTTGTGTAGCCTTTTGTAGCAGTTATATATATATTCATCCAGCTGTCTTGTATCAGTCCTAGAAAAGGTTTTTATTTTGCTTTCTTTATATATCTTTATCAAAGAGTGAGCTTCCCTAAAGCTCAATAAATGTTTCAGAGCTCAGTTATCGAGACCGCTTATCGAGAAACGTAAAATCTGTTCAATGCTGAAATGACCTGAAGAAAACCACAAGGGTTGAAGGACAGGACTTCTGGAGCAAGCTCAACACAAGCTTGATATAAAATGGAAACTTAGCTTTTACAAATTTACTCATCTGATCCTTGTTTTTCATCTCGAGCACACAGCCAATTCGGTTGTGCACTTTTTTTCCAAGCGTGCTCACTTGTCACAGAACAGATGCTTCACAAAGAGAAAGCCGACAGACCAGACATCTTAGGAAAGAGGACATGCTCCACTATGCGGGGCAGGAGGCACAAATCAGGGTCTTCAGATGTGTCTTCACCATAGAACAGGAGTGCATCATCCCACCCACAGCTTTCAGGACTTTCGGGCTTCTGCACAAGGTATTGCCACTCAATTAGATGAATGTGGGCAGGTGAATAAGAACTTCCAAGGACAAAGTTCTTGCTGATCAAAATTGGAAGTTGCAAAAAACGTACAATATGGCAGTGACTACGGTAATACAGAAAGCACAGATTTTAATCGTTAAGCTATACTGATTCTGGACATCCCAAGTGGTTTTAAATTGAAACCAATCATTGTCCATTGCCACAATTCTGAATTGTGTTCGCTACCTCTCATACATCCGCTAAAATTAAGGTCATCGTGCGGAACCTACAGCATCTGCAAGACAATATCAATTTTCTCCCAAAAATATATCTTGTGCAGAAGCTGTAGCTTAGAACTTTGAGAATTGACAAAAAGCAGACATAACATTTACAGCACGGTAAAAAATTTGAAGTGGAATATGAGATAATGTAGGCCTCCCACTATTTAAAAAATAAATAAATAAATAAATAAATGAGAAGCGCAGACAGTTGAGAAATGGAAGTTTAGGCGAAGGGCAGATCACAAGAGAACACAATGCAGACTCTATGAAATGCTCGTTAAATGCTAATTTTCTCAATATACACAAAATTAAAACTCAAACTTTGACATTACCAAATCCAAGATGATAACTAGGGTTCTGGCCCCTGAATGGGGGGGGGGGAGATGAGCTGCCAGAACATCACAATAGCATTGAACATAGATGCCATGTCAGGTCTTTGGCATGCAGTGCCATTTCTTGTAACATTACTTTTCTGCTGCCAAATAAACCTTGTGTACAAATAAAAATGGCACACTGAGCTAACCTACTAGTCTAATTGGAGGCATGAAAATACCCGTGATTAGAATGACGCTGCGCTTACTGCTCTGGAAAAAAAGGGGGGAATAGAAATTCAGAGAGCAAATTCAATATAAGCGGGTCCGGGCCAGTCCAAAACTCCACAGCTGGCAACCATAATGACAATACATCTCCCATATTACTCAGCATTGAGTGCACACACTGACACTTTATATATTTAAGCAGTACTTTGATGTAGCACACAGCAAACTTTGCTCTATGAAATCCTCTTTTTGCTTCTGAGTTTTAAGTAGAGAGACATCGCTTTAAATAAATGCTGCAAAGCAATACGTAGAATAGAACCCGTTGGAGAAAAAGGTACTACAATCAACAAACTGTGCTGCAGTTTACAGAATGAATCGACCACCACGTCGCATGGAACAGGCAAGAAGCAGGTTGCAGAAGAACATGACAAGCTACATCTTTGCTATCCTTAAACAAAGGCATTAATCGGTAAGTTTTATTTAGAAGACTATTTTATGTTTAACACACTATAGACAGAGATCAAATATTTCAGATTTCACAAAAACAAATTTTTATTGATCTTGTTATTGCAAGAAGTGCTTCTAGAAATCACTTTCAGCAGCAAAATTTTACTTAGTTTTATATAGTTAGTTTTGTTAATGATTGATTGATATGTGGGGTTTAACGTCCCAAAACCACCATATGATTATGAGAGACGCCGTAGTGGAGGGCTCCGGAAATTTCGACCACCTGGGGTTCTTTAACGTGCACCCAAATCTGAGTACACGGGCCTACAACATAGTTAGTTTTGTTAGAGTGTATTTCAATGGTCACCCTAAAGATACTTAGATGATAGCATTACAATTGTCATTAAATCCTGACTGAAGTGAATGTCACTGGAGCAAGCACTGTTCAGATGTTTAGATGTTAGAAAGCACAGACAGACGGGCGGACAAGCAGACAAGTGGACGGACACATGATGATATGTGGGGCTTAACGTCCCGAAACCACCCTATGATTATGATAGACGCCGTAGTGGAGCGCTCCGGAAATTTCGACCACCTGAGGTTTTTTAACGTGCACCTAAATCTGAGCACACGGGCCTACATTTCTACCTCCATCGGAAATGCAGCCGCCACAGCCGGGATTCGATCGCGTGACCTGCGGGTCAGTAGCCGAGTACCATAGCCACTAGACCAACGCGGCGGGGCAGACGAACGGACGGACGGTCGAACAGACAGACAGACAGACAGACAGACAGCAGACAGACAGACAGACAGACAGACAGACAGACAGACAGACAGACAGACAGACAGACAGATAGATAGATAGATAGATAGATAGATAGATAGATAGATAGATAGATAGATGGATAGATAGATAATGTGGAGTTCAACGTCCCAAAACCCCGTATGATTTTGAAAGACGCCGTAGTGGAGGGCTCCGAAAATTTCGACCACCTGGGGTTCTTTAACCTGCACCCAAATCTGAGCTCAGGGGCCTACAGCATTTTCGCATCCATAGAAAATGCAGCCGCCGCAGCCGGGAGTGGATCCCGTGACCTGCGGGCAAGCAGCTGAGTACTTTAGCTACTAGACCACCGCGGCAGAGCCAAACAATGTTTACATATTTCACCTTATTAAGAATACACCCTCATGGCAAGGAATCAGAAATTGACACTAACAGCAGAACCACCTATGATTGAGCCACTGCTGTAGTCGATTCATTGAACTCTTCACGCCTCTGTTCCTTTCCTGTGAACAATGCAAAAGTACATCTGAAAAAATGTCCAACCTCATTGGGATTCCAAGCAGCCATCTGAGGTCGCACAAAGGGCACCAGGAGCTTAACCAAGCACAAAGGAATGTATGCCTGCTCGTAAGATTCCCCGAAGTCTCGCTTCCAGCGCTCAAACTTCTGCTTCAGGGCAGCCACACTGCTGAGCTGCTCAGTTACATATTCAAAGACGTGCCTTGCATCATCCAGGATTACGTCTGCACTCCCAGGCCCACCGATTAGCTGCTGAATGGAGACTGATAAGCAAAATGGCAAGCACGCTGAATCGGTGCTTATTAATTTCTCGAACAGCATGTGGAAAGTGAATACAGGAGAGAGGGCAGACACACAGTGTTGCCTCACAACTGAAAACTTATTCTGGTCAAAAGCGTGAACTCATACACACAACTGCACATGTCAAATGAGGCCAACTGCAGGCAAAATTTGTTTTCTGAAGTAGCACACTAATTGTATTTGTGTGTGCAACATCACAGGAGTTTGCTTAACACAAGCATCAAGCAGACTTACAAATGTAAAAAGCTTTGCGCACGTATTGGCGAATTCATCGTTGCATTTTAAACAGAACAATGGTATTCGAAAAAAAATGTGTGTACAACTACACAAGGCACAGTGAGATGCTGAATGAGAATGTGATCCAATCTGCAATTAAGATAGTGCTTGTGCAGGCATTAATTGAATAAAATGCGCGCAGCATACAAAAAGTGAGGACAAACGAGAAAGGAAGGGTCACGTATAGAAAGAAATGTTGTACACTCATTTTAAGAACTAAGCTGAGAAGGAAATTCATGTGGATTATTTAGGAAGCTTTGCGCAGAAGGTGAACTAGCTGGTTTTTGCTGCAAATTGATACATTATGGGCAGTACCAGCACAAAAACTCACGGGATGGTGAGAAGAGACACAAACAGCGCTTGTTAGTTTCTCTTCTCATTGTCCCCTGATTTTGTGCGCTGGTACTGCCCATAATGTATCACCAACTAGCCCAACTTTCAGTCCTGCTGCAAAGTGATAACCAAGAGACTGGCACTCGCGGAGGTGTCAGGCTGAAATCATGGCAAAGTATTTTACAACCGCTTTAAATCAGCTGCCAAGAAATAAGCCACGCCCCCTGTTTCTGTTCTCGTGTCAGCATTATTCTACCCCGGGTCACCTGGCCAAAAAAGTAGGCATACCTACATGGTTATAGTTATAGCAGTTTAGATGAGTTATGGCAAAACAGCATGAACAACTGGCGAGCAAAAGAAAAAAAAGAGAACAAAGCACTAATCGTTGACCCTATTTCGCCATATAGTACAGTGCTCAGGAAGTCAAATGCGACAACAAATTCTTTGGTATAATGATTAGTGTATGCAAGAGCTCAAGACAACGGAGTCATGCCACTGCAAACATGGCTGGTAATTGTTGGCTCTGGTGCAAGTATTCAAGTCTAATCCACACAGATATGAGAGTAACTGAAAATAGAAGAAACGAAAGTGTGCATGTGACTCACATATCACTAAAACGTCAAGTTTCAAATCTTAGCAGTGTAAGTAAACTGACTAGCTGAGCTAAGAGCTCGTGTACTTACTTTCTTCCCTTTTTCCTGTTTGTTCTCTTGTTGTTAAGCCATTCACACTATTTTACCATAAAGCTTCACAGCTCAAGAAAGGTTAAATTTGGTCTAGTAACTTTTTACTTGGCTACAAAACTTTCTTTCACAAAAATTAATCTGGGTTTGATTTGTAGATTTGTGAAACACACAGGTAGATGACAGTTTTTTTTTGAACAAGTAAGCTAAGTTACACTTCTGTAGCAAAAAATGAAAACACTTTGCCGTGCCCACATCACAAACTAGCCAACCCACCTCGCTCCTTGTCGAAGGACAGCCTGTCGGCATCGGGCAGCTCATCATCGGTGAACATGCCATTGCGATGCACCAAATTCCGTGGTTGTGCTAAGCCTTGATGCTGGGCCTCACGAGCCTAGTGTCTGCGCACTTTACAAACAGCACATCAGGTTACCTGGCCATTCTGACAACCATTTCTTGATATTAGTTATTGGCAATTCATTAGATATGTGAATTGAAAGATATAAATACATTCAGCACAAGGAGGCACGGACTAAATGAGACCACACTAAAATGTGAGGTCAACACTGAGCAAACTGTATGCTACGTGAATGACTGTCAATGGGTTTATTAGCAAATTATAAAAAATAACTGGCTCATTCACCAGTCGACTGTTCTTCCATCAAGTGAAGATAAGAGGGCTCATAGGAGGATAGCACATTTGGAATAATGCTTTTAATCGTGGGAGCCACTATTTAACCCTGTACTAGTACTATTTACTATTGTGAACCCTTCCAGGTAATGCCCAGATAGTCTCTGACGCGTGTATATAAAAGCCTTTTCAAATGCCTGTCTGCGCAATCATAGTGTACTGTTACATTGATTCTGTTCCAAAGTAGGCAATAAAATTATCTGGTTAATGGTACTTGCCCTGTTTACGTATACTTGTGCAGTTTGTTCTTGCCAAATTTGATAGGCAACAGAAATACACTGTTCAGCTCACGAATTATGAACTGGCGGGTAAATGCACTAGCAGTGACTGCATATTATTGTCAAATGTGATCCCAAGAAGAGAAAACCCACCTGCGGCTTTCTCGTTCAGCTGCCCGCCAACTTCGTTGCTGGCTGCCTCAATTATTAGCCTCTACGGGCTTGCCTCGCGCCGCCTTCACTGCAGAAAGAAAAAAATTAAAAACTCTGACTTCAGTGACTTCACTAGACAGCAGGATTATGAAAAGGTAAAAACCGGATGATACACAGGGCAGAGCTGCTTCTTTTCCCTAATGGTCATGTACATGACAGAAAGAAAAAGGGCTCATGTTGATGCTGTTCAATAGTTTGCATTTTATGAAGATGTACCAACCAGCCCAAATGAACACAAGATTGACATCAAGTGACTTTCCTATTTCAATCACTGAATCCTGTGTGCTTGTATTTAAATGCATGTTAAAGAACCTCCTAGGAGGCCAAAATTTCCAGAGCCCTCCACTATAGCATCCTTCATAAGTATATGTAGTGGTTTTGGGACATAAAACCCTAACAATCACAATATTACGGAGTTTCGAGGGAGGTTAGGGAAACCAAAGCAGTATGCATGCTTTGGGTCAAGCAGGAGCGAAGAGTTTTCGAATTGGGTCTGCGGTGCTTTGGACACTCCCCCTATATTTTATGTCATTCCCGTCTTACCTGAGAGCCGTCACTTTACGGGGTGCTATCACGTTTGTCTGACGCTAAGCTTTTGGGGCAGGCTTTGGGGCTCCTGCTTAATGCGAGAAATAGCGTCCACAACGCAAAACCCAAACCCTCTTTGGGTACCGGGCATGTACAGTGGGCTCGATGCTATTTCTTTGGGGCCCCAAAACGATTGGAGCCCCCACTCGAAAACTTTCTATTAATATTTGAATTACTACAGACAGCAAGCTTATAGAAAAATACTATACAATTCTAGTCATCATGGCAGGTCCATAGTGACCGGGCAGGCACTGTAAATATGCAAGCAGCTATGTCTGTGCATGCCAGTGCTTAACATATTGTAGTAAACCTGGAATGCAAATAGCACCAGAAGTGCTACTGCGCTCATTGCTTTGTGTACTGTGTCCAATTCAATCCCAGATGTAGTCTATCCATAACGTTGCGGAAAGTCGCAGGTGCTGAGCAAAAGACTTAAGACTTTGAACTTAAAGAGGCTGTCTATTGTTGTAAAAGCAGTCTTCTCACATTACCTCTCATCTAGGCTTGTGGGCATAATCAAATGCTTCAAATATTTGAAAGAACAATGCACCATTCAAATTAGCTTCGAATCGAATTCAAATAATTGAAAATTTCAAATTATTTAGAACGATCAAATAGATGCATATTAATCCGCATGTAACATTCCTTAAAAGTTGTTTCACTGCTGTGAAAAAAAAAACTAAACCGTGAAAATACCTTTTGTGGGGTAGTTTCGCTGCAGTAATGTAGTGATAAGCCGTGAAAACGCATACCAAGAAGAAATCCGCTCTGCCACAAAGCCTCACTTCAATAATAAATAAAGATATTACCCTCACATTGATTCAATTTTTATGTTCAAAAGCTTGTTATACTGACTTGCATGTTAAAGTATAGCAAATTCTAAAATGTTACTTATTTTACAGTTTATCCCTTGCATTTTACCGCAACTCGAATACTGCTACTATTCAAAGTTGTTTTCACTTCCATTGATGCAAAAATATGAGAATTTGCACAAACCTTCTCTCTTTTTTTAAAAAGCATTGTGCTGCTTTGTCGGGCCATGACAAATATGCCCATTTTACTTTATAGTTTGCGATATATATACCATTGAAATTCAATTTAAAGTTCTTTGAATAAAACTACTATTCTTCTTGACTTTGCTTCGAGCCTAAAATCATCACCTAAAATCATCTCACCAATTGCACAAGCCTACTCTCGTCGATTTCCTTTGATAATAGGCGGCCCTGAGGTGCATCGATGAAAGGTACTTCTTCCTGTGAAGTCAATGCAGGGCATGATTAGTCCGCGGGAGAAAGTACAAGTCCTTTTTCACGATAATACTCAAACCGCAATAATCGGTGCAGAAACATAAGCGTCCCATCCTCTTTCACTACCACCACGGGAAATGCCCATGAACTCTTCGACGGCTAGATGATGGTGTAGTGCAGAATCTTGCTGACTTGTTTTCTTAGTCTCATGTTCTTGCTCTAAAACTGTACTGGCTCTGACAAAGTGGTCTGGCGCTTTCCGCTGTTGCGATGCGGTGTTTCGCAACTTGAGTCTGCCAAATCTTTGACAATGAGAAGCAGTCCTTGTATAGCAAGATCCAGGTTTTAGGCTGTTTTTAATAATGCTTTGGATGGCTGGGATGAACATCCAAAAAATGTTAATGACCTTGACATTCAATTTCATTCATGCTATGTTTGCATTCATTCGTCTGATTTTTATTCATCCTATGTCTTAGCGAACTATTGAAGATGAATCAACACCAACTAGCCCACCTTATAGCTTCACTGGGGTGCAAAGTTGCCATAAAGCTTTTGCCTTACCCACAACATATCGCCACACACTGCCCTTTCTTTCTCTATAAGTTGTACGTTGCTGGCCTATTGCACCTATTGATAATGTTTCACTCAAACCACGTCAAAATGTCTGACAGCATTCTAAATTGCACATTGACAGCCTTTTTCGGCCACCTGTTCACTGAAGAGCTAATAAAAGCGCTTTCTTTTTACGCATTCATTTAGTCCGAAATATTGGTCGTTGACTGTATTTCAGGACCATATCATAAGCTTGAGCAAGCAAGTAAAAAAAGTTTAGTTCATTTTCAAACAAACACGGCCACCAATCAAAATACTTAAATGCTAGCTGCCGCATCTATAAATGCAGACACGCCTCTTTGCAGATCAAATTATCGATGGCCATTTTCTGTACGCTGCAATCAGTGTCAATGTGTATTGCTGTAATCTAAACTTTTGTTTACCAGCCACAAGTTCAGCCAAATTACCAGTTTCATTTTGAACCTGCCGGCTGCTGCTTTTGTCAAAATCTCGACCATGTGACAATATATACATGCACAACATGAGTAAAAAAGCCACATAGAGTAGTGTGTTGCAATAAATTTTAACAAGTCACCACCTGCGACGTTGCATTCTTCGGTCTGGTCTTTGATGTCCTGGTGCCTACGCTGCACAAGCTTCTCACTGCGCTGACAAAGCAGAGACATCATACGCCCCTCCAAGGCCAGGATCACGGGTGTCTGTAACGTGTGACAGAGGACACAATATGCACCAAACTCCCTTCTGTGTGTTCCTTAACTAATAACGTTAAGTGGTGGGAGGATCATGTCACAGATGTTAACAACACAAGAAAACCCCACGGACTTACAATAAATCGGTTTATACATCAGTGAAATACAATTTAAACGCTCTTTTTCTAAATTCTGTTGGCTGGCGAAAATTCCAACAGAAAAAGGCAAGCTCAACTAATGTTTTCTTGCTGGAATTTTGTCCCAGAACCTGTGTTATAGAAATAAAACTGGTGTCACTGATTTCAATATCATCTCTGACAGCTTGGCCTATCTGACATAGAAACTAATTTTTAAAATATGAGTTCCTGTCCTCCTTTTCAATCTAAATATTATCATAGAAGAGCAAAATGTATGTACAGACGTCTGCAGAACAAATCTTAAGAAAATTCTTACTGAACTTTGTAGTAAAAAAATCTTAGAATTTTCATATGAACCCAATCTTACCTGGGAGCATACCATTTTTACAGCTTTTCAATTCACAATGATAATGGCGTGAAATTCTATGCTGAAATTGAGCAAAAATGCTAATCTAACACCTTTCTGTCAAACCATGCCTTGTGGTGGCCTATACAATTTGGCGAAAACGAACAACAAAACAGCAGGCTACTGAAACATTACAAAAATATAAAAAAATCGTAGCACACCTCAATAAACCCAGCTTCCTTACTTTTTTTCTTGCTCACAAGTTGAACTAAACATAATCTGACCGCAGCAAAGGAGTACCATGGGATAATACTTGTGATTACTTCATTCCAGGAAAGCTTAACTTGTAATAACCGTCATGAATCAAGCAACATTTCATCTGAGTATCACACATTCACATCTCGGTTTTTCCACAGCAGCCCCCCCAACTCCCAACTCACTTTCTTACAGACAGTTGCTGCAGATTTTCCTCAAGGTACACATACTGTAAAAAACCTTTCTACAGAACTTCCGTAACACTAGGCTTGTGCGAATATTTTATCACTTTAAATATTTGAACGAATGTTACATAATTGATTTGAATAAAATTTACATTATTAAAATTTTCAAAGCATAAAAATTAAACTAATAATTGTACAGTATATTAGTCTGCAGTTACTTCCCTGTAAGAGTGGTTTCACTACAGTGGAGGGGTACTATACCATGAATAAACTGAAATAAAACCCTCACTGCAAAGCCTAACCTTATGGTTAAATAAACACGCTACCCTCACACTGATTAAACATTTTTCAAGTTTAAAAGCTTTTTATACAACCTTATACAGCTTTTTATACAGGTTGTCACTTGCATTTTACCGAAAGTCAAATCCTGCTATTACTATTCAAGGTTGCTTCCAGTTCCCGTTGAGAGAAAAATATTACGTTCGCACGTTTGCCTCTTTTTTCTCTCTCTTTTTCTTTCTTTGTTTTGGGGGTTTTCAAACTGTGAGTGTGGCCCTCTGCTACGGGAACTTGTATCATTTCGCTTAGAACCTCTGAAGAAGGCTGGTCCACCGGCCGAAACTGTTAGGATTAAACAAACATTTTAATGTTTCGTTTTCTATACTGCACACATCCCGAAATTTAAAACTATATATTGCCACCTAGAGTTGTGAGCCGGCAAGCCCTAGCGAGCCGAAAAGGGCAAGGAGAACGAAGAAGAAGTGTGGTTAGCTCGTTTTGAAGATACACGCTTGTGTCTTTCTGCCCCGCTGTTCCTGTACCTTCTCTACGGCTCTTGGTACGTGACAAACTGGTGGAAGTGCTGGGTGATCTATGCACCGTACCCCTCCACATACCAGGAACACAAGCGTCGTACCGGTGGTCACTCCTGTGCACCGCGCCAGCAGAAGGATCCGAGGCCAATCCCCTGAGTTTGGACTGCTCGCAAACAACATGGCAGCTCCGACCAGCCATGCCGACACCAACCCAACCGGTACGAACGGCACAACGCCACTCCATTGCACCTTACTCACACCGCAAACGCCAAATCCTTTTCATGGCACTGCACTTGAGGATGTGGAAGATTGGCTTGTTCATTACGAGTTCGTTGCCGTGCACAACCAGTGGGACGACGCAGACAAACTGCGGCACGTCTATTTCAGTCTTTTGGACGGCGCACGTGTCCGGTACGAGAACCGGGCAGGTATTCTTACATCATGCGAAGACTTCAAACGCCGACTTCTTGCGACATATGCAAGCCCTGACCGTCGGGAGAGAGCTGAGCGCGATCTGCAGTCCCGCATACAACTACCAAATGAAGGGGTTGCGATGCATGTCGAGGAAATGACGCGCCTCTTCCACCGAGCTGACCCCGGCATGCCAGAAGAAAAGAAGGTACGGTACCTCATGCGCGGGGTCAAAGAGCAACTTTTCGGTGGGCTTGTACGCAGTCCACCCAAGACCGTGTCAGAATTTCTCACGGAAGCTGTCACCATCGAAAGCACCCTTAGGCACCGGGCCCCGTCATACGAGCGGCACGTCAATGCTTCAACTACGGACTACTTTGGAGCTTTCGGTGGCCAAATGGATTTTTTCCGAGAGCTCATACGTTCAGTCATCCGCGAAGAACTCCAGAAGCTGTCAGTGCCCTCGCAGCCCCCTACCTCTTCGTTCTCCAGCGTTGTCCGAGATGAAGTCCAGCATGCTTTAAGAGAACCATCTTGCATGCGGGATTATCAACCACCCGGTGGCTTCCCCCGCATGTCGATGCTCAAGCTTTGCAGCAACCTGTAACACCCGCAATCCCGCATCCCACCGTGGCCCCAGCCATGCTGCAGACGGTCCAAGCGGCGCCATATTACAGCGCACCTCGCCCGATCCCGCGAAAATCAGACGTCTGGCGTGCGCCTGATGGACGTCCTCTCTGCTTCCACTGTGGCGAAGCTGGGCATCTTTACCGACACTGTTCTTACCGGCAACTTGGACTACGCGGATTTTCGACGAACTCACCACCACCCCGGTTCGGTCAGCGGCCCCCTGATATTGAAGAGTATGTGGCTCAACAGCACGGAACTTCGTCATCCTTTCACCAGTCACGCTCCCCGTCGCCGCGGCAATTTTCTCCTAATCGCCGCACCTATTCGAGCGTGGCGCAGGGTCGGTCCCCCAGTCCGCGCCGGGAAAACTAACCACAGCGACCTTCGGGGGCGAGGCCGCTCATACTGGACAAGCTCAAGGCCTCCTACCGACGCTTCCGCAAACTGAAGATTCCCCGACGACGACGACACCAGCTGGTTCCGAAAAGGTTTCATTAGATATTCCAGTGCTGCTCGACGGTCGCAAAGTCACTGCTTTAGTTGACACGGGTGCGGATTTTTCTATAATAGGTGAAAAACAGGCTGCTCTTCTAAAGAAAGTGACTATGCCTTGGAACCTCAAGCCAATTCGTACTGCTGGCGGGCACATCGTCATGCCACTCGGCGTTTGCACAGCACGAATACAGATTCGTGGTTCAACCTTTGTTATCAGCTTGAGCGTTCTCCGTGAGTGTTCTCGAGACCTGATCATTGGCATGGACTTCCTGAGGGAGCACGGTGCTATCATCGACATTCGACAACGCCTCGTCACGTTCTCAACAAAAAGCGCCACACCAGAGCATAATCCCGACCACGATCGAGTATGTCTGCGGGTAATTGACGATGCTGTGACGATACCACCGCGCTCAAGTATTATGGTTCAAGTGGCTGGTAACAAATCAGCACACGGTCAAATGGTGGCGGAGAGCAATCGATCCCTGCTCTTTTCCCAAAGTGTCTGCGTAGCACGAAGCCTAGTAGACCTTCAGGATGGCCATTGCGAGGTACTTGTTACGAACTTCAGCTACGAGCGCCGACACCTTTTCCCTGGTACTGTCATCGCCTATGCCTACCCAGTAACTAATGTGACTGAGTGTTTTGCTTCCGAGTCAACCGATAATATCGAAGCACCTCTCCGGGGCGTCGACATAAATCCAGCGCTTTCTGACGAAAACAAACGAAGGCTTAACGACCTGTAGATAGAATTCCACGCCTGTTTTGCACGTTCATCGAGAATCCGCCAAACATCGATTACCAAACACCGTATTATCACCTACGGCGACGCGCACCCTATACGGCAACAGCCTTACCGCGTTTCACCAACCGAACGACGCGCGATTCAGAAGCAAGTGAAGGAAATGCTTCAAGACGGTGTAATACAGCCATCAAGTAGCCCTTGGTCATCGCCAGTGGTCCTTGTAAAGAAGAAGGATGGTACACTTCGCTTTTGTGTCGAATATAGGAAGCTGAATAACGTCACAAAGAAAGACGTGTACCCGTTGCCTCGAGTGGACGATTCTCTTGACAGGCTGAGGCGAGCAAAGTACTTTTCCTCCATCGACCTCAAAAGTGGTTATTGGCAAATTGAATTCGATGAACGTGACCGCGAAAAAAACGGCTTTTGTAACTCCTGACGGCCTGTATGAGTTCCGAGTGCTCCCATTCGACCTCTGTTCCGCTCCGGCCACATTCCAACGAATGATGGATACCGTTCTCGCTGACCTCAAGTGAAAAAGTTGCCTCGTCTATCTAGATGATGTCGTTGTCTTTTCAAAAACGTTTGACGAGCACCTTCATCGCCTTCGGAGTGTTTTTGAAGCCATACGATCCGCTGACCTTACCCTCAAGCCAGAGAAGTGCCATTTAGGCTACAATGAACTGAAGTTCCTCGGTCACGTTGTGAGCGCTGCAGGCGTTCGGCCCGATCCCGAGAAGACTGCCGCTGGGGCCTCTTTTCCAGCTCTGACAGACAAAAAAAGTCTTCGGCAATTTCTGGGGCTCTGCACCTACTATCGCCGTTTTATTGAAAACTTCTATAAGGTTGCGGAGCCTCTCATCAGACTTACGCGTGACGACACCCCATTTCAGTGGACTGACGAACAAGCGACTGCCTTTGCGGAACTGCAACATCGATTGTGTTCCCCTCCTTTACTCGGTCATTTCGATGAGGACGCTGACACAGAGGTGCGCACTGACGCAAGCAACATTGGTCTCGGAGCTATCCTGCTGCAAACACAAGATGGGATTGAACGTGTGATTGCCTACGCGAGCCGCACTCTATCACGTGCCGAAACGAACTATTCAACGTCAGAGAAGGAATGTCTCGCCGTAATATGGGCGATTACAAAGTTCTGACCTTATCTATATGGGCGCACATTCAAAGTTGTGAGTGATCACCACGCTTTATGTTGGTTGGCTAACCTCTGAGACCCTCTGGGCGATTAGCACGATGGAGTCTGCGACTTCAGGAGTTCGATATCACCATTGTATACAAGTCGGGAAGAAAGCATGAAGACGCCGACACGCTATCACGAGCACCTCTGGAGTCCGACCATACAGCTGTAGAAGACGACAGCACCTTCCTGGGGACTCTCAGTGGGGCGGACCTCCTCAGTAAGCAACGAGCGGACCCCGAGTTAAGACCCATTATCGATCATTTAGAAGGCAGCCCCGCGTCTGTCCCTCGTCCCCTTTCCCGTACGTTGCCGTCATTTTGCTTACGACACGACATATTATACAAGAAAAAGACTGGTGTTGGCAGCAGATCTTATCTTCTAGTCGTCCCTCATGACCTTCATGATGACATCCTATTAGCCTGCCACGATGAGCCGACATCCGGCCACCTGGGATAATCACGGACACTCGACCGGGTTCGAAAGCTATATTTCTCGCCAAAACTCGCAGCTTGTGTCAAACGCTACGTGAAAGGATGCCGCGAATGTCAGCGTCGCAAGTCACCACCTGTGAAGCCTGCAGGCCTCTTACAACCCATCGATCCACCGCGTACGCCGTTTGACCAAATTGGGATGGACCTTCTTGGACCGTTTCCTATGTCTCACTCCGGAAACAAGTGGATCATCGTCGCAACTGATTACTTGACGCGTTATGCTGAAACGCGGTACAGCATCTGAAGTCGCCCAGTTTTTCATGCACCACATTGTGCTTCGTCACGGTGCCCCGTCATTCATCATCACTGACCGAGGGACAGCGTTTACGGCAAAACTGTTGGACGACATCTTCAAGCTCAGTTACACGAACCACCGCAAGACAACCGCATACCACCCCCAGAGTAACGGCTTAACAGAAAGGCTGAACAAAACGCTGGCGGACATGATTTCTATGTACGTGGATGTGCAGCATAAAACGTGGGACGAAATCCTGCCATACGTAACGTTTGCGTACAACACCGCAACCCAGGAAACGACAAAGTTCGCACCCTTCCGCCTCGTTTACGGTAGAGACATGCAAACCATGCTAGACGCTATGATTCCTTGTGACATCGACCAGCACGAGCTACTAACTCCCGATGTCGACGATTACATTCAGCGTGCAGAGGAAGCACGTCAATTAGCTCGCGTGCACATAAGATCGCAGCAATGTGAAGACGCCCGAAGGTACAATATCCACCACCGACAAGTCTCCTACCAACCTGGCGACCAAGTGTGGGTTTGGACTCCTGTTAGACGGCGAGGTCTGAGCGAAAAACTCCTGAGCAAGTACTTCGGACCCTACAAAGTATTACGGCGGTTGGACGAGGTCAATTATGAAGTTATTCCAGACGGAGGCTCGGCAACGACACAGCGCCGCTCACCACGAACAGAGATTGTGCATGTCGTCCGCCTAAAACCTTATATTACGCGGTGATACTCGTCTTATTATGCCCGGGCAGCAAACATTTTCGTTTTTTTTACATTGCCCGTTGGGTCTCGAACGAACTGTGAACTCTGTTAATGGTTTTTTTCTCTTATGACCAACCTCAGACAATTTTTTTTGCACTTGCATATGCCCTGTGCACTATAGCTACCGTTTCTCTTTTTTTTCCCTTACCGACCCTGCTGTCCTCTTGTGTATGAGCATCGGGTCGATGCTCTAATGGGAGGGGGAATAATGCCACCTAGAGTTCTGAGCCGGCAAGCCCTAGCGAGCCGAAAAGGGCAAGGAGAACGAAGAAGAAGTGTGGTTAGCTCGTTTTGAAGATACACGCTTGTGTCTTTCTGCCCCGCTGTTCCTGTCCCTTCTCTACGGCTCTTGGTACGTGACAATATATATATATATATATATATATATATAGTCGTATTGCCGTTGTTCGATCAGTTTAACATCCTTGTGTGCCATTATCAGCAGGTTACAGTTACGTTGTAACGTGACACTGGTGGAGGCGCTGGGTAATAGTCTATGCACTGTTACCACGAAGAAGATCTCGGTTCCAACATCGACGCCTTAGTAGAAACAGCCAGCCTTCGACGCAGTCGGCGGCAACTAGGCCTACCACCCCAGTTCAGCCCTCTTCCGGAACGCTCCAGAACCATGGCATATGCGACAACTGCAAGCCAGACTGAACAGACCGCGACTCCGCCAGCACCATGGCTACCAGCCTCTCGAACGCCAAAGCCTTTCCATGGGGAGCCCTACGAAGACGTTGAAGACTGGCTGGACCAATACGATCGAGTCGCCGTCGCCAACGAGTGGGACGAGCACCGGAAACTGCGGTATGTCTATTTCTACCTGGAGGATTCGGCGCGTATATGGTTCGAGAATCACGAGGCCGCCCTGACAACCTGGCCAGTGTTCTGCGCTCAGCTGCGGAACACTTCAGCGACGCCAATCACGCTCTCCGTCTCCTCGACGCTCTACGTCTGCGAATCAATACTCCACTTTCGCCGATGTTGTCGCGGGACGATCCGCTAGGTCCCCAAGTCCACGCCGGGGAAACTAGAATCAGCGGCCTCCGGGGGTGGGACCGCTGTTAAGCTATCGTCAAAACAGCCTCCTCTGACCCTTCCACCGCCCTTCGACAATTCTTTTCAGCCGACACCACACATCGCTGACGAACTCGTTTCTGCTGACATTGCCATTCGTGTCGACAACCATCCAGTGATTGCTCTGGTCGACACCGGTGCCGATCACTCAGTTATCAGCGCTGAACTTGTGGCTGAGCTCAAGAAAGTTACGACTCCTTGGGGGCATGGACCAAACCTTCGGACAGCCGGTGGTCATCTCTTGACACCAATCGGGAGATGCACCGCAAAGCTGAAAATCTGTGAGTCGACGTTCGTTGCTTCTTTCGCTGTGCTTCCCGAATGCTCCCGGAAAGTTACACTTGGCATGGATTTCCTTCGTGAGCACGGCGCTGTTATCAATCTTCGAGACTGCCTCGTAACGTTTGCTGACGACTATGGCCCGACGTCTAGAGATACCAATCCGCAGAAGACTGCGCTTCGCACTGTCGACGACACCGTCACACTACCGCCACGCACCAGTATGTTCGTTAGTGTACAGGACGACATAGACCATGACAGCCGTGGTATCGCTGAAGCCAACCTTTCAATGCTCTTGTCTCAGCAAAACTGTGTTGCCCGCGGCATAATTCAATTTAAACGTGGGATGACTGAGCGGTTGGTCACCAATTTTAGTGGAGCATACCAACATTTGGCCAAGCGAACAACTATCGCTCATTTCGAATCCATTGACGATGAAGCGTGTACGACGATAGCTCCAATTTCTGCAGCCGTTAAAAGTGACATCGCGGTAGCCGATACAGTCGATGTCAATCCGAAGTTGTCATGTGCACAGAAAAAGCAAATCCGCTGTATCCTCCGCATGTTTAGCGACTGTTTCGCGTCTACGTCCAAGATAAAACAAACGCCAACCGTAAAGCACCGCATTGTCACTGACCATGCTGAGAGACCCATACGTCAGCACGCCTACCGAGTATCACAAAAGGAACAAGAGGCTATACGTTCTCAAGTGAAGCCGATGCTCGAAGATGGCGTAATCCAACCCTCGAACAGTCCATGGTCGTCCCCCGTCGTACTAGTAAAAAAGAAGGATGGCACTCTCCGATTTTGCGTCGATTACCACAAACTCAACAAAGTCACAAAGAAAGACGTTTATCCGCTTCCGCGCATCGACGACTCACTAGACCGCCTCAGACGCGCCCGATACTTCTCCTCTATGGATTTACGCAGTGGCTACTGGCAGATCGAAGTTGATGAACGCGACCGAGAGAAAACAGCATTCATAACGCCTGATGGTCTGTACGAATTCAAGGTGCTGCCCTTCGGTCTGTGTTCTGCCCCTGCGACATTCCAGAGGATGATGGATACAGTGCTCTCCGGTCTCAAGTGGGAAGCATGCCTTGTTTACTTAGACGACGTCGTTGTCTTCCCCAAACGTTTGAGCAGCATTTGCAGCGACTTAGATCTGTGTTTGCTGCAATTCGCACGGCATGCCTATCACTGAGACCAGAAAAATGTCATTTTGGTTACAACGAATTAAAGTTCCTCGGTCACCTTGTTAGCCCTGACGGTATTCGGCCGGACCCAGAAAAAACATTGGCTGTCGCAGATTTTTCACCACCTACCAACAAACGTGATGTGCGTCGATTTTTAGGCCTCTGCGCATACTACAGACGCTTTGTGCAGAATTTTGCAAACATTGCCGAACCCCTCACTCGTCTGACAAAAGCCGACGTTCCCTTCGTGTGGGGCCTTGAGCAAACACGCGCTTTCTCCGAGCTCCAGCAGCGTCTCCAATCTGAGCCCTTACTCGAACACTACGATGAATATGCCGACACTGAACTACACACAGACACCAGTAACATCGGCCTTGGTGCAGTCCTCGTCCAGTGGCAAGGCGGCGTCGAACGCCCTATTGCTTATGCGAGTCAGATTTTATCATCTGCGGAGGCGAATTACACAACAACTGAAAAGGAGTGCCTAGCTGTTGTCTGGGCAATAGCTAAATTCAGACCGTACCTGTATGGTTGCCCGTTCAGAGTTGTTACCGATCATCATGCGCTCTGCTGGTTGGCGAACCTTAAAGACCCTTCCGGACGTCTGGCCAGGTGGAGCTTACGCCTCCAAGAGTTCGATTTGACAGTCGTGTACAAGTCTGGCCGGAAGCATACAGACACGGACTGCCTTTCCCGAGCTCCTCTTAATACAGCGTCAGGTGATCACGATCTCGACGGCCATTTTCTCTGCGCGGTTAGTGTATCCGACTTGGCTGAACAGCAGAAGAACGATTCCGAGCTTCGACAATTCATCGAATATCTCGAAGGCCGTACGCCGCATCCACCACCAGCATTCGCCCGCTCGTCATCATCGTTCTGCGTCCGCAGAAATATCCTCTATAAAACAAACTTCGACCCTTACGCGACTGAGTATCTGCTCGTTGTCCCGCCAGCGTTACGAGCCGATGTCTTGTCCGCCTGTCATGATGAGCCTTCCTCAGGCCACTTGGGATATACACGTACCTTGGCCCGGATTCGCCAACACTACTACTGGCCTAAGCTCAGTCAAGACGTGAAGCATTACGTGAAGACCTGTCACGAGTGCCAGCGCCGTAAAGCACCACATCAGCGCCCAGCCGGCTTTTTGAAGCCCATCACTCCTCCGACACAACCGTTCCAACAAATAGGCATGGAACCACTCGGACTTTTTCCCAAGTCTCGTGACGACAACCGCTGGATTGTAGTCGCTACGGATTACATGACGGGCTACTGTGAAACGAAGGCATTACAATGTGGCACCGCCATTGAGACCGCCCACTTTTTTATGAAAAAACACCGTCCTTCGACATGGAGCACCAGCATTTGTCATAACTGATCGTGGCACAGCTTTTACCGCCAGGATGATACAAGACGTCATGCAGCTTGGCGGCACAGCACATCCAAAAACTACTGCATACCACCCACAAAGCAACGGCCTTACAGAGCGACTAAACAAGATGATCGCCAACATGCTATCCAAGACCACAAAAACTGGGATGACATCCTCCCTTACGTCACGTTCGCTTACAACACCGCTGTGCAAGAAACAACTGGATTCACACCATTCCGGTTGCTTCATGGCAGGGAGGTCACTACAATGCTGGATGCCATGCTTCTACCAGAGAGACACCAGATTAGTGTCAAGACGAACGAATTTATTAGGCTTGCAGACGCGGCTCGTAAGCTTGCAGTCGAACGAATACATAAGCAACAATGCATCGACTCGCTGCGGTACAACGCTCGTCGTCGCGATGTCTCTTACCAACCCGGAGAACAAGTATGGTTGTGGACTCTCATTCGACAACGGGGCCGGTCAGAAAAGTTGTTACGCCGCTATTTTGGTCCCAATAGAGTTCTCCATCGTCTCAGTGAAGTGAACTACGAGGTTCTTGACGAGGACATGGCTCGTCAATCCCACCGTTCACAACAGCCACACGTCGTCCATGTTTCGAGGATGAAACCGTTTTACCAACGCTGACTATTCGTCACACTCCCTTGAGTAGACATACAGTGATTGTGAACACCCCATTGTGTACTGCTTATCGTGCGTGTTTTCATCTGGCAATAATGTTATGACATCGGGACGATGTCCTTTGGAAAGGGGGGTAATGCCACTAGTACAATAAACTATTATTTCCACAGATGCTGGCATGCTTGTCTGTGTCGCTGTTCAGAAGAGGACAAAGATGCGTGTGCAGAGAAAAACAATAGTCGTACTGCCGTTGTTCGATCAGTTTGTCATCCTTGTGTGCCATTATCAGCAGGTTACAGTTACGTTGTAACGTGACAATATATATATATATATATATGTATATATATAAGAGAAATAGGTGTACACCTAAGGGCTAGTTTTTCGTGTTTTCATGTTTTGACACTATATATTGGGATCTCACAGGCAATAATACCAAGAAAAAAATAAGGAATTTATTAGTTATTAGACCGAATTGTATAATAACTTCCTGACCACTGCAAGTTATCTATTCACCCACTTGCCCTTCTTCGCAATTACTATAAAATTCTGTCTAATAACTTCCCTTATAATTTTTTTGCATTATTGTCTGTTAGATGTGATTAATATACGGTTAAACCGCAAAAAAGAGCCCTTAAGTATACACTTCTTTCCCTTATATACCGAGGTTCTCGTACTGGCAGACTTAGTACCTTAGGTTACATAAGAGGAACTATTGGTCAGCTGCTAGCTCGTAATACGTTCATGTGCTACATGACGCCAAACAAGCTCATAAAGAGTGTGCCACACTTCCCGCCATGGCTACTGGTGGCGCTGCCTGACACTCCCAGGTTTAAATTCACGTATATACCCAATAAAGTGGCCGAGGGGATAGCTGCTGTTGTAGCTCAGTGCTAGAACATCGAACGCGTTATTCGAAGTACGAAGGTTAGGTTTTTGCCCACGGCAAGTTATCTTTTCACCAACTTTTCTTTCTTCACGTATACTATAACATTCGGTCCAATAACTACTCTTATACTTTGCTTGGAATTATCGTCTGTTAGAACTCATCAATATATATATATATATATATATACATATATGGTATGGGATATGGCAAGACGGGAGCATTGTCAACAAGGATAAATATATTTATTTCCCAACAGTTTCGGGAGAGGTCCTCCCTTCATTAGGGATGAGCATAACTCATCCCCTGATGAAGGGAGAACCCCTCCCGAAATTGTTGGGAAATAAATATATTTATCCTTGTTGACAACGCTCCCGTTGTGCCATATCCCATACCTTCACGAAGACTAACTGGCCCATTGAATTATTACTCCCACTATATATATATATATATATATATATATATATATATATAGTGGGATTGCGCAGCTGGCGTTGTCGTTCAGGACGTTTTGTATGTCAGCCAATTCATCATCATTCCTGCATGCTCTCATGACGTCATCCTGGGGTGAGATTTTCTCTCCCGCAACGACGCCGTCATCCATTGTGCCGCTGTAGAGAAGCCGTTAAACACTGAAGTGGGTCAAACTCTCAAGTGTTCTCTAGTGGGTCTACCCAAAAGGACGCCGCTCGCGCTGAGAGTCCGTGCTTGGCCGTTACTGTCGCTATTGTGTATACTCGCTGTGTGCCTGCCTATAAACGCCATAACAAATTGGTGGAGAGTGCTACGATCCCCTTCGATCCCCTTGGAACTGCGCTCACGTACCCTGCAATCTACAATGTCCCACGACGCCTCTCAGCTAACGCCTCCTCCCATGCTACCCCCTTGTCCCGGTGTCCCAAGAATCCGAGATCCACCCATCTTCACGGGCGCCGATGGCACTGACGTGGAGAACTGGCTCGCCATTTACGAGCGCGTGAGCGTCCCCAACAAATGGGACGAGGACGGCGAGGTGACAAACTTGGTGTTCTACCTTGCGGGCGTGGCAAGCTTGTGGTACAACAACCACGCGTCCGATTTCACAACCTGGTCCGATTTCAAGACCGCTATCACCAACGTTTTTGGCCGCCCTGCCGTTCGTAAGCTGCAAGCCGAGCAGCGCTTACGCGAACGCGCTCAGCAGGCCAGTGAATCAATCACCAGTTACATAGAAGATGTCCTGGACCTGTGCGAGAAATCCAACGACAGCATGTCCGAATCAGACAAGGTCCGGAACGTCATGAAGGGCATTGACGATGATGCCTTCACGATGCTGCTTGCCAAAAGCCCAGGCACAGTAGCTGAGGTCATCACGCTGTGCCAGAGCTACGAGGAGCTCCGCCGGCCGCGTTCGATGACCTGTCGCTCCACACCACGAGATGCAGGGCTTGCAGGCTTGGAGGTGAGCTGTGATCAGGTGGCACTGCTGGCAGACCTCAAATCCTTCATACGTGAGGAAACCGCGCGGCGGTTTTCTCTCCTGCCCTTTGCCCACCCACCGGCTGCTCAACAATCGGCCACTACCATTCTTCCACCCATCCGCCGAGCAATTGAGAAGGAAATAGAGGAGGTCATGCCTGCGTACTAACCACAACATCTTCCGGCTCCTGCGCCCCGAAGTTACGCCCAAGTGGTCGCCAGGCCGCCTCCAGTCGTTCAACCGCCCATCCCACTGACTTACGGCGAAGCTGCCGCATGACCTCCATCCTTTGCAGCGGGTATGCCGGCTACGTATGTTGACGTGACCTCTCAGACTCAGCTCCAGCACCCCCTGCAGCCTTTCCAGCCACCGTTCCGTCCATCGGCTCTTGCGTCATGGACAAGACCTACCCCAGCGAACCGATGGCGCACACCCGACAACCGGCCCATCTGCTTTGCCTGCGGTTACGCCGGTCACGTAGCCCGTTATTGCCATCGCGTACAGCCGGCTCCAATTTGTTCGCCTGTTGCTGGCCACCTCAGCCGTACCTATCACGACGAACCACCGTCTATGCCACCGCCATCTCGCCCAGGTCCATCTCCTCGAAGGTCGCCGTCTCCACGATGTCGTTCGCTGTCCCCCATGAGGCCAAGTTCGGCTACTCATGAGCGGGAAAACTGGTCATCGCAAGTCCCCGAGGCAAGGACTGCGATGCTATTGCAATGTGAAAGCCCTCAGAGCCACCCATCTAATGTCATAGACGTACTTGTGGACGGTGTTCATGCATCTGCTCTTATTGACACTGGAGCTGCACTATTCGTTATGGACGAAAAATTTTGCCGTTTGCTTCGAAAAGTGACGACGCCAATTTCTGGGTTGTTTCTTCGTACTGCCGCTTCGCATCGTATCCATCCTTCAGCAGATTGCGCAGCAGGCGTTGTCGTTCAGGACGTTTTGTATGTCAGCCAATTCATCATCATTCCTGCATGCTCTCATGACGTCATCCTGGGGTGAGATTTTCTCTCCCGCAACGACGCCGTCATCCATTGTGCCGCTGCCGAAATTGAACTATCACCCTTTTCGCATTTGACGCCGAAAGACAGTCCCTCGTAACTGAGCAAGATTCTCGTGAAAGACGATACCATAGTGCCTCCAAGCTCGGCGATGGGTGTATCTGTCTACTGCGCTGGACTCTCCGACACAATTGCACTCGTTTCGCCATCCGATCGTGCTTGCCGAAGGAAAGATTGCTAGTACCTTTCGCGACCATGCAAATCACCCAGAGCAACGCCGCTATTTTTGTGACCAACCCATCCCCGTACACTGTTACCTCGGTTCGAGGGGAATGTCTCGGCAGAGTGGAACCAGTGGATAACGCCCAAGTCCTGGACGTTCCTGATGACTCGCGTTGTCCCGATTCGCGTACCGTCAGTGCTGTTTTCACTAATGATTTATCATCTCCTGATGTATTTGGCCTCTACATTGATGACAATCTTACGTAGGTACAGCGTTCCTAGCTTCTGGACCTGCTGCGAGAATATCATTCTTCTTTCGATGTCGGGCGAAGTTCTCTCGGTTGCGCGTGCACTGTTACACATCGTATCGACACTGGTGCCCATCCAGCATTACGGCAACGTCCCTACCGTGTGTCGCCTGCTGAACGTCGGGAAATTAACGAGCAAGTTGACGATATGCTCAGACGCGACGCTATTCGGCCCTCGGACAGTCCATGGGCGTCTCCTGTTGTTCCTGTTGCGAAGAAAGATGGTTCTTTGCAGTTGTGTGTGGACTACAGACGGCTCAATAAGATCACTCGAAAGGATGTTTACCACTGCCGCGCATCGATGACGCAATTGACAGCCTTTACGGAGCCACAATTTTTCCTTCTCTCGATCTGCGCTCGGGGTACTGGCAAGTACCCATGGCCGAGGACGCTCGACCGAAAACGGCGTTCATCACACCCGACGGCTTGTACGAATTCAACGTCATGCCGTTTGGTCTATGTTATGCACCTGCGACCTTTGAGCGCATGATGGACACCGTTCTGCGCAACTTGAAATGGCACACGTGCTTGTGTTACCTCGATGAAGTTGTGTTCGCCGCAGATTTCTCCACGCATCTCCAACGTCTGAAAGAAGTTTTCGCACGTGTGAGCAATGCCGGCTTGCAACTAAATCTAAGAAGTGCCGCTTTGCAGCACGGCAAGTCACCATCCTACGGTACGTCGTGTCTAAGGATGGCATTCATCCTGACCCAGCCAAGATCGGGCCGAAGCTGAATTCCCCAAACCTGCGTTCGTCAAAGAACTGCGTAGTTTCGTGGGCCTGTGCTCATACTTCTGACGCTTCATACGAAACTTTGCTACGTTTATATAACCCCTGACGAAGCTCCTTGGAAGTAACGGGCCCCTCAATTCGTGTTCGTCTGAGTCCGACGACGCGTTCGCGAAGCTCCATTTGCTGACGTCTCCTCCCATTTTTCGCCACTACGACTCTACGGCCTTGACGGAGGTGCACACAGACGCCAGCGGTGTAGGCCTCGGCGCTGTCCTGGCGCAGCGCAAACCCGGATTCCCTGAATATGTCGTAGCATATGCAAGCCGTACGCTCACGAGAGCCGAGACAAACTACACCATCACGGAGAAAGAGTGCCTGGCGATTGTCTGGGCCCTTACTAAGTTTCAACCTTATTTGTATGGTCGCCCATTCGATGTCGTAACCGACCATCATGCACTATGCTGGCTTTCATCATTGAAGGATCCCTCAGGCCGTCTCACCCGTTCGGCTCTTTGCTTACAAGACTACGACATCCGCGTGCTGTACCGCAACGGACGCCAGCATGCTGACGCCGACGCCCTCTCGCGCTCCCCTCTGCCTAAAGGTGATGTGCTCTGCTCAGTATCCTCGGCTGCTGTTTCTGCCATTGATGTTGACATCATCGCTACCGAACAGCAAAAGAATAATTGGATCGGCCCGCTCATCGACGTGCTCTCTGATCCATCCGCAACGCCATCCACGCGTGCCTTGCGTCATCAAGCTCGTTATTTCGCCATTCGTGACGGCCTTCTACACCGACGCAATTACAACGCCGATTGCCGGCAGTGGTTACTCGTGATACCCCGCAGTCTGCGGTCAGAGATATGTGAATCCTTCCATTCTGTTCCGCAATGCGCGCAGTCTGGGGTATTCAAAACCTACCATCGCATTCGACAACGCTACTTGTTTCGCAGGATGTACCACTACGTGCAGCAGTTCGTTCGCTACTGCCTCGCTTGCCAACGCCGCAAACCGTCAGCACACATGTCGCCAGCCAGTCTGCAACCGTTGCCTTGCCCTGAGCGTCCGTTTGGGCGCATAGGTATTGATTTGTATGAACCACTTTCTCTGACGTCGGCTGGTAACCGCTGGGCCATCGTCGCCGTAGATGATTTAACGCGATACGCCAAACCCGCCGCTATCCCTGCGGCTACTGCGCGTGATGTTGCGTCCTTCCTACTGCATCGATTCATACTGCGCCACGGTCCACCTCAGGAGCTTCTCAGTGATCGAGGCCGTGTCTTCTTGTCAGAAGTCGTCGAAGCCATTCTCACGGAGTGCCATTCTGTCCACCGCAAAACAATTGCTTACCACCCGCAGACAAATGGTCTGACCAAACGCTTTAACCGCACCCTCGGCGAAATGCTTTCGATGTACGTCGCCGCAAACCACGCGAATTGGGATACTATACTGCCCTTCGTCACCTACGCCTACAACACCGCCCCTCAGAGCACGACTGGTTTTTCACCTTTTTTCTCGCTGTACGGAAGGCACCTGTCACTCACCATCGACACGATACTCCCGTACACGCCGGATTCATCTGAGTGTGCACCTCTTTCTGAGACAGCCAGGCTTGCTGAAGAGTGTCGGGAGCTTGCCAAGACTTTTACGACGCATGAGCAAGAGCGGCAGAAGTGTATTCGTAACGGCTCCACCACGTCTGAGCCCACGTTCCTTCCTGGTGCGCTTATATGGCTCTCAATTCCGACCTCTGTAGCTGGCCTCTCTTCCAAACTACTTCCCAAATACGAAGGCCCTTACCGTGTCATCGAGCGCACATATTCGGTCAACTATCTGATTGAACCCGTCGAACAATCTGCGGACATGCGCCACGGTGGGCACGACATAGTCTACGTGGAGCGCCTGAAGGCTTACTATGACCCGCTCGTAGTGACAAGCTGTTAGGTCGCCAGGCGGCTCCCTCTTCGACACCGGGGTAATTGTAGAGAAGGCGCCGAACACTGAAGTGGGTCAAACTCTCAAGTGTTCTCTAGTGGGTCTACCCAAAAGGACGCCGCTCGCGCTGAGAGTCCGTGCTTGGCCGTTAGTGTCGCCATTGCTTATACTCCCTGTGTGCCTGCTAATAAACGCCATAATATATATATATATATATATATATATATATATATATATATATATTGTAGCGACGAGAGAAGAGAGACGTGGAATGACGTCGAAGGCGGCCGATGGGGCCGTGCCGATCTCGCCACTTTATTCCAGGCCTGAAGCGGAGCCACGTCGGCTACCAGCGTCCGCCACGCCAGGCATGTCAGCTCGTTCTAATTCTCGCGCCGCTCGAGCTAGCATCAGCTGCGCGAGAGGCGCGGCGCGGTGATTGAGAAATGATGATGGTGATGGTGGCACTACAACATATATATATATATATATATATATATATATATATTATATATATTGTGAAGAAGAAAAACGCATCGTTGGCAAGCAACATCGCCACCGCTTTGGGACTTACTGGGTGCTGGGCTTCTCTCGCTCGGCTAGTGCTGATCATCACCGGCATCTGCTTGACCGTTGCTTTTTCCCGATCGTGTTTCATCGTAGGACCACCGTCTCAAGAGTCGCCAATAAACCCCTTTTCAATTGGTGAAGGGTGCTGACTTTCCCGTCGCCTGAGCTTGGGTGCTGCCATTCGCTGTCGCCTAAACCTGGAGCTGCGCAACCGAACGCTACCTCCCATCATGGCCACCAACAACGCGCAACCTGGCTCTTCCAGTCCATTCCCCAGCAACCCCGGCGCTCTTCGTTTGCGAGAGCCCAAGGTCTTTAGCGGAGTTGATGAGACCGACGTGGAAGACTGGTTCGCTAACTACGAACAGCTGAGCGCAAAGAACAAGTGGGATGATGCGGACAAGTTGACTAACGTCATCTTTTAACTCACTGACATGGCCAAAATGTGGTATAACAACCACAAAAACGACATTACGACGTGGGTCCCTCTTCAAAACGTTGTTTGCTGACGTTTTCGGCCGACCCGCTGTCCGCAAGTCCAGAGCCGAACAACGCTTGCGGACTAGCGCACAGAAGCCCTCTGAAACCTTCACCAGTTACATCGAAGACATTATTGGTCTTTGCGACCTTGTGAACACCGCCATGCCCGAGTCGAAGAAGAGTCAACACATCCTCAAAGGGATAAATGATGGCGCATTTCAGATGCTCCTGGCGCGCAATCCTGCCACCGTTGCGGAACTTGTGACTTTATGTCAAAGTTTCGACGAGCTAAGGAAGCAGAGCGCCCTGACTCGGCCATTTTCTTCACACGCTGACTCACTATCTAGTCTTACTTCTGTTCCTGATTACTCAACAACCCAGCAAGAGATGAAAGACTGTGCGTGAAGAAGCAGCTCGGCAACTGTCGTTGATTCCCTTCACGCAGCAGCCGCCGTCCTCTCGTCTGCCCTCCCCACTCCGCGACGTTATTGCCGAAGAGGTAGCTCAGGCTGTTCCCGTCGCTGCCCACCAGCCGCCTGTGGCCATGCCTGTTCCCCATGCGCCGGCTATGCAGCCCGTGGCCGCGCCTCTTACTCATGCCCAGGTGGTACACAGCAGACCCCGCCAGCAGCATTTGCCCCCCCCCCCCTGTCTGCACTTGCTCCCCACTCTACCCCTCTTTCGACATCTTGAGCCGCACCGCGAGTCAGCAATTCCTGGCGCACTGCTGAAAATCGACCAATCTTCTACGCCTGCGGTACTCCAGGACACGTGGCACGATATTGTCGTCGTCGCTTCCAATCGCAACACAACGCTACTTCGCCGTTACCGTATGACTCGCAGCCCCCCGCACCTACCTGCTCCCTACCCTTCACCGCAGTATGGCTACACTAACCTTCCTGAGTCTCAGTCACCCCAGCCCCCATCTCCGACTCACTCTCCCCGCTCGCCGTCTCCTCGCAGGCGATCTCTGTCCCCAATGCGTCTCCGACCCACTTCTTCCAACCGGGAAAACTGAACGCTGCAGTTCCAGATGCAAGAACTGCGCTGTCGTCGAAATGCCCAAGTCCTCGCACTTCACCTGCTAACGTCGTCGCCATATCTGTCGATGGTGTTTCTACCTTTGCCCCTATCGACACAGGTGCTGCCATTTATGTTATAGCCACCCAGCTCTGTTGCTCCCTACGCAAAGTGACCTCGCCGCTCTCTGGGCTATCGCTTCGTACGGCTAGCGCACAACCAGTTCGACCTATCGGCACCTGTACAGCCCGCATATTCATCCAAGGCTCTATGTACGTTGTCGAGTTCATCATCCATTCGGTGTGCTCGCATGACGTTATCCTCGGGTGGGACTTCCTGTCACATCATCATGCCGTCATTGACTGCGCACGCGTTGAAGTTCAATTTTCGCACCTGTCTGACGAACCTTTGCACGAAACTCTTGAGCGTTCCCCAAAGCTCGTCGTGCGTGAAGACACTGAAATTCCGCCAGCCTCTCTCGCTTTTGTCCCTGTTTGCTGCAATGACCATAACGATGCTACAGTAATGTTTACACCTTCCGACATTTTTATCAGCCGCAGAGCCGTTTCCTTGTCTTTCGCTACACTTGACGTCACTGCTGGCCGAAACAATATTTTCGTCCACAACAACCTTGCTGCACCGCTTACGCTACTTGCCGGCGAATGTCTCGGTCGAGTGGAGTACCTCGATTCCTTTTTATTCCTTAACATGCCAAACGAATCGTACAGTAACGCCTCGACCGAACTTTGCGCCCTTTCCCCACTGAAATGCTCGTCGAGCGACACCTTCTCGAGTTCCATCGCCGACACCTTAAGTTCCCATGAACGCGCCGAGCTTCCTAATCTCCTCCAGCACTTCGCGAGTTCAATCGACGTTTCGCAGCCGCAATCGGGTCGGACTTCCGCAGTGCACCACTACATTGACACCGGTTCGCACCAGCCATTGCGTCAAAAGCCATACCGTGTCTGCTGCAGAACGTCACGTCGTCAACGACCAGGTCAAAGAGATGCTACGCCATCGCGTCATCCAACCATCGCACAGTCTTCGGGCATCTCCTATCGTTCTAGTTCGAAAGAAGGATGGATCAATTCGATTTTGCGTCGACAACTGGCGATTAAACAAGGTGACGCGGAAAGACGTCTATCCATTACCGCGCATCGACGAGCCCTTGACAGCCTCCAAGAAGCCGAATTCGTCTCCTCCTTAGACTTACGATGGGGATACTGGCAGGTTTTTATGGCAGAAGCTGATTGCCAGAAAACTGCGTTCATTACACCAGATGGCCTGTACGAATTTAACGTAATGCCATTTGGGCTTTGTAATGCTCCTGCCACGTTTGAATGACTCATGGACAAGACACTGCGTGGACTGATGTGGTCTGTTGTCGATGCTACCTCGGCGACATTGTCGTTTTCTCTCCCGATTTTCTTACACATCTGCTTCGGCTCCAACTGGTTCTAATGTGTTTAACCAAGGCTGGGCTTCAACTGAACCTTAAAAAGTGCCGCTTCGCTGCACGAGAGCTAACCAACTTGGGACACATCGTGTCCAAGCATGGTGTTCTACCTGACCCTGCAAAACTGCGAGCAGTCGCTGAGTTCCCGAAACCTACTACACTGAAAGAATCACGCAGTTTTGTTGGACTATGCTCGTACTTTCGGCGCCTCGTGCGAAATTTTGCGTCGATCGTGTTACCATTGACCAACCTCCTACGCGGTGACGCAGACCTTTCATCTTGGTCTCCTGACTGCGACGTTGCGTTTGCCACGCTCCGTAGTCTGCTAACATCTCCTCCAATTCTTCGGCATTTTGATCCAACAGCTGTAACGTAAGTTCACACAGACGCTAGCTGGGTTAGTCTTGGCGCTGTCCTCGCCAAACGCAAGTCGGGCTACTCGGAATACGTCGTCGCTTATGTGAGTCGCCACGCTTACTAAAGCTGAGGCCAATTACAGCGTCACTGAAAAGGAGTGCTTGGCGCTAGGTGGGTGCTTCGCAAGTTCCGCCCTTATTTGTATGGTCGCCCATTCGACCTGGTTACGGACCACCATGCACTTTGTTGGCTTGGCACATTGAAGAATCCTTCTGGCCGCCTAGCTCGGTGGGCACTGCAAATCCAGGAGTATGACATTTACGTCATCTATCGCAGCGGACGCAAGAATTCTGACGCCAACGCGCTGTCGCGTTCGCCTTTACCTCCCAACTCGGCCTGCTGAACCACTGGTACCAAATCCGTCGCATCTCTCGACATCGACTCTTTTGCCAGTGAACAACACAAGGACCCGTGGATCATTTCTCTTTTTGACTGTCTCTCTGGATCGCCAACCACTGCGGTACCACGATCTCTCCGACGTCAAGCTACTCATTTCGCCATACGTGATCGGCTGCTACACTGACGCAACTATGTCCCTGAAGGTCGTAAGTGGCTCTTGGTTGTCCCGCGCAGCTTGCGATCACAAATCTACGCCTCCTTTTACGATGATCCCTATTGTGGGCATGCCGGAGTTTTCAAAACTTACGAACGCATTCGCCATCGCTTCTACTGGCACGGAATGTATAATTTTGTTCGAAAATTTGTTATTGGCTGCCCCGACTGCCAACGCCGCAAGTCACCGCCTTTCCACTCGTCCGGTGCACTTCAACCGCTTCCGTGCCCTGCCAAACCTTTTGATCAGATCGGAATTGATCTTTATGGCCCTCTACCGACAACATCAGATAAAAATCGGTGCATCATAGTAGCCATGGACCATTTAACACGCTACGTTGAGACCGCCGCCCTTCCAAGTGCCACTGCGCGGGATGAAGCATCCTTCGTCCGTCATCGCTTCATACTACGACATGGTGCACCTCGAGAACTACTAAGTGACCGAGGTCGAGCTTTTATATCAGAAGTCGTCACGTTTCTGCTTTCTGAATGCCTTGTTGTTTATCGCAAGACCACGGCATACCACCCGCAGACTAACGGGCTCCCGCAGAGATTTAACCGCACCCTTGGCGATATGCTCGCGATGTATGTTACATCTGATCATACTAACTGGGATCGCATTCTTCCATTCATCACGTTCGAATACAACACCACGGCACAGTCCACTACTGGATTTTCACCTTTCTTTCTTTTTTATGGACGTGAACCCCCCACACCATCGACACTCTCCTTCCATATTGTCCTGACGCATCCGAATGCCCATCTGTGTCCGAAGCTGCCCGAAATGCGGAAGAGTGCCGAGAACTCGCACGCACCTTTACGTCACATGAACAGCAGCGCCAGAAAGAAAACAACGCCGACACTTCACAAAGCCACAGCTATTCCCCGGGATCAATTGTATGGCTGGCTGTTCCTTACCAAACCCCCGGCCTTTCCTCAAAACTCATTCCAAAGTATGAGGGTCCCTACCGCGTTTTGGAGCAAACCTCGCAGGTGAATTTTGTGATTGAACCACTTTTCTCATCTGACGACATGCGCTGGCGTGGACGTGACATCGTCCACGTCGCCCACCTTAAGCCATATCATAGCCCTCTGCCTCTAGACTTTTAGGTCGCCAGGATGGCTCTTTTTCGGCGTGGCAAAATCTGAAGAAAAAAAAAGCATTGTTGGCAAGCAACATCGCCACCACTTGGGTTCTGGGGGCTGGGCTTCTCTCGCTCGGCTCGTGCTGATCATCGCCGGCATCTGCTTGACTGTTGCTCTTTCCCGATCGTGTTTCATCGTAGGACCACCTTCGCAACAGTCGCCAATAAACCTCTTTTCAATATATATATATATATATACATATATATATTGCAGGTTGGTTGGGTCCTGACAACAAGAAGTGCTATATACTATTGAAATCCAATTCGAAGCTATTCAACCAAATTGATATTTGCTTCGAACCTAAAATTTGCATTCACACAAGCCTACGTAACAGGAACTATCCATGCTACCTGCATGTAGCTGGGCTTCACAGCATGAATGAAGGCAATAGGTATTCACAAACTTTGGCATCAAGGCATTCAATGAGATGACTGCATCTCTTGGAAGAAGCGGAAGTTTGTTTTCAACTTAGGCTGCTCCTGGTGCAGCTGTGTAGTCGTCTCCGCCGACACCTCCAGGTCGGTGAGCGCCTGCGCTTTCTGCCGTCGATGCACGGCCAGCATTTCACGAACTGTGGCAAGCCTGGAATGGTGACCACATGCTTTCAATAAAGTAGCCATTAACTCTTAAAAATGACTGAGATAACTCTACGAGTTCACCTGCAAATAGATAGAAGCTGCATCACTCAGGCCATAAAAAACGAAGACGTGAGAGCTGTTGCATGCGTTCCACACTTACCACCATCACCCATCACCATCCATCACAAAACAATTGATTCTAGCATAAAATACCTTAGTCGAGATGGCACCAGAATTTTTATGCTGAAAGCTATATTTTCCATGAGTACTTGAAGGGCAGCACACATTTCGTGACTCGGTAGGAGAAAGTTTTTCGGTATGACATGAATTCGTGACACTGGGCAGTAAAGGTTAATTTTTGCTCGGAAGTCACTGAAGCTACGCGTACAGTAAAAATAAACAAAAATGCAATATAAGGTGACCATCAGAATGCTTGCGGTTTGCCTTGCCCACTTATATTTATGGACGCAAACATGGCCGCAAGAAATTAGATTTGCGAGAGAGTGTTTTACCGATCTGTTATCCACTCGAGCACAGCCTGTGAGCTGAGGTTTTGCCGGTCCTGGACAGACACAGCAGTGGGCTGCTCTGTAAATTATGCGGGCACCACACACTGATCCTCTGGTGTTGGGACGGCTGCAACCTGCATACGAGAGCTTGTTGGCATTGTAGCACACTGTTGGATGCAATTAGACATGAAGACACAGTGTCAAGCTACAGTAAACGTTCACAGTAAAATAGTACTAATCCCCCAAGGGTAGAAACTTTAAATTCGTTATAACCAGTGTTTCACTAATAGTGAAACAGTTATATGAAAGTCACACAGTTTGATACATAGGACACGAAGAACTTCTAATAGAGCCTGTTCCGAATAACAAAAATGTGCTAAAACCACTGTGATTTGCAGTTTTACCCATCAAATGACACAGTGAATCTGTCCTTTCTTGCGCTGGATTAAAACCATTCAGGAATATTGTATGTGTTCTTTTTATATTATTTTTGGCAGTGCACACGCCATTTCCGTACTGAAGAAAATCAAGAGGTAGTATGGTAGTTTGATACTGCTTTCCTAGAATGGCTACATCACTTTGACACTAGCCCTTCAGTGAGATTTCATCACTTAATTCAAAATTATAATAAAAGGCTAATTATTCAAGCACTGCCCTATATGAACGAACCTCAGAAAGTAGAGATTGCAATGTAATCAGTTCACACAAGAGTTGTTCTCATTTGCGTTCTACAGAGTGCACAGAGTGTGGGGCACCTTTTCTGTCTATTATATGCTGTTGGTTCATACCTCAGCAAGCAGGAAGATTTTTATACTTTTTAAAATTTCATTTCAAAACCTTGCCCTTGCCCTAAGGGCAGTACAACCAGAGCATCATGATACACTAACAAATTTGCTTCATACAAAACATTAAACAGCCAGGAATCAAATGGTCCAAAAATCATACGATGAAATTCATGATGACTTAAAAGAGCAATGACACAAAGTTTCAAAGGCGAGATAATGACGAGATAGATTTGTGTAGAGACATATCACACAACATCTACGAGATACCAAGGGCAAATATAGCCTGGACCATATTCAAAATAATATCAACGTGCACACACACCCGTGCAATCCAGCAAGATCCAGAGACCCTTCGAAACGCTGGCATCAACACAGGGGCAATATAAACAAACCTAAGTCATGAGTTCGTGTTGGCTGGTTGCACCTTGTGCTTGCACTACCTGTGATTTCCTCTTCTGCCCTTGCGG